>JAJOZX010003015.1:105000-180000 GCA_023014485.1 Bathynomus jamesi
TTTTAGTTTGTAATTTCAAACCACGCTTCGAAAGTTAACTTCCGAAATTTGCAATATATATATATATATATATATATATAATGTGTAAGTAATCTGTGTAGGGTGTGTTGATTAAAGTATATTTTACGTTATCATATTAACTCTTGTACGGCTATTTTCTCATCGAAGTTGTAATGGGGTCGATTCAGATTTCGCTTTTCCGTTAAGAGAACTGTATTTTGCGGTACTCGAGCCGAATATTGAATGATAAATGAACCTTTCCATGAAATCAAATCGCGTGTTTCAACATTCAATCCGAATTCCTCCGGCACTTTATTTGCGTTCATGTTTCAGCGTGTTGCACCCACTTTTATCTTAAAACGCCACAATCTGCGGCTGTCGTAATCCCATTGCGGCTGCGGTAGGAGGGGCAAGTGTGGTGTTAACGTTTTGCACTACCGCAAGCGGTTTTTGATTGTGGTCTTATTTTTTGAAGGTTTGCCCACCGAATCAACCAATGCGGTTAAATGACTCGAAAAGACAAGGTGCTCCTCTTCTTCGAGCGACTTTGTTGCGGGGGGGCCAAGCAAAAGTTGGCATTTACCTCATCGTGTCATTTGGAAGGAGCGTGACCTTTCACTAGACACGTAACGTTACCGTCACCTTACGAAGCGGAGCACCCCATTTTCGAAAAGGAAGGAGACGAGCAATTAGAAGCGAAAGAAAAAAAAGAACAGAAATTGTGGAAAAACAATTCTTACCCTTTTTATACTCGCTTTTAACGCCATTTTCTTAATCTTTGAAGCCACGAATGTATTTCGAGGTTTTCAATTTCATTTTTAATATTAGGATGAACATTCAATGGCGAATTGTCATTGTGTATATATATATATATATATATATATATATATATATATATATATATATATATATATACACACAAAACTGCATTTGGGCTTAGTGGTTAGAGGAAATATACACATTTGAATTTTTAGTGTACCTCTTTT
This sequence comes from Bathynomus jamesi, assembly GCA_023014485.1. Classification (NCBI taxonomy): domain Eukaryota; kingdom Metazoa; phylum Arthropoda; class Malacostraca; order Isopoda; family Cirolanidae; genus Bathynomus; species Bathynomus jamesi. The sequence continues at coordinate 105,987 of JAJOZX010003015.1, forward strand.
ACGAAATAGTGGGGGCAAAAGGTCGATATATATATATATACATATATATATATATATATATATATTATATATATATATATATATTAGTAGTGTATTCTCTGTATACATTAGGCGAGTTTTCTGTTTACATTTGAAAGCGTGAGAGTGCAGCCATTGAACCATATCTTAAATTTATCGAACAAAATCCCAAACAATATAAAAATCTATAAAATGAAAACACACACACACACACACACACACACATAATATATATATATATATATTCTATATATATATATATATATATATATATATATGTAATGATGTTTCACGAAAAGTAATTTGGAATAGGTTTATTCCTTGAAATCCTTCAAAAAACTTGCTTGTCATTATGGCTTCCTATTTTTTATCACTCTATCATAAAATTCGCGTATGAAATATGGCATTAAGTTCTTAAAGTTTTTTGTACATTTTCGGTATTGTATTTTTGATGTGATTCTTTAAAATTGTTTGGATTAAAAATTTCATGAAAAAAACATTATATTTACGAGGGAAAATTATTATAAAAGAAGCTTCCATTTTTACACATTGTACACCCCGCCCCCCAAAATGGAGATGAAGCGCTCTAAAATGGCTTTATATTTTATATTGGATTGTGACGGTATATATATATATATATATATATATATATATATATATATATATATATGTGTGTGTGTGTGTGTGTGTGTGTGTGGGTGTGTAATTTAACTATAGGATTGTGTTCACCAAAGACATTTCTCTGCATGGGAAAGTTTTTTTAAAAACTAAAAAGTATTATTGTGGCATTCCATCAGCACCGTGCTCACACTCTTGGCGAAGGAAACGTGTTTTCGATAGTTGATACCTGGAAGGATATTAACGAAAAAAATGTATATTTTGCCACGTTTTAATATCTGTTAAACGTCGTCGTTGTTGAGTAAAAGATGCAATTGATGAGTGGATACTGTTTTATTCAACTCCGAAAGTTTACTGAAGGTCATCAGAGTCGAAAGGAGGTACAGTAGAATCTATTAGGACACTTTAAATAAGATGATACATGACCTTGATGTAGTTGCTCATGAAACTCATTTTGTCTTTACAAGCTCGGCAGCAGGCATTCCTTTCCCAACATTGTTTTTCAGTAAAATTCTCATCAAATAATTTGAAATTTAATTATTACCATTATTATAACAATAGAATGAATAGAAATTTATTGTGTTAATATCTTCCTATATAATTTCAACAATTTAACTGAGATTATTTGCAAATATGAAGGGTTATCAAAGGATAAAATTCCACCATTTAAATATGTTTTTTCGAAGAGAACTCCATTAAACAACGTTGAAACTTCAACTTAGAATTTTAGGATAAAATTAAGAGAGCTAAATTAACGTCAGTTTCCGATTGCACAACCTGATGACTCATTTTGTTATTCAATATTTATTTTTTTAATGCAGGTAGGAGGGGCCAAGGGCGAGCGCCCGCAAAATACCCCCGCTATGTAAGAAGGAGAGAGTCGAAATCAAGGTCTTCGAGGCTCATAATGGCATTTTTATTTTTTTTATATAGATTTTGAGGAGATTGTTTAGTGTGTAAAATGCATGTAAGTGAAGAAGAGAGAGAGAAGTGTGTGTTTGAGAGCATGCTGGACTGCTCACAGGGTAGATGAGACGGGAAAAGATCAACTAAAGGGGACAGTGACAGGAGAAACGAGAGTTCCAGCACTTCCTGTATTCTGTCAAACGTCCCCCTCCCCCCGAAGTACTTCCCTGGTCGATTGGTGTCTACAATCTACAATACACACACACACACACACACACACACACACACACACTGTACTGTAAATATGTGTATATATTAGGGTGGCCCTTATTTTGTTACTTTTAATCTTTTTCTTTCTCACCCCTTCATTAGATGCTTCCTATTGAGGAAGTTTATCATGCCAAATTTTATAGCGTTTGGACAATATTTAGTGTGTGCTCAAGCTGTCCGAAATTTTAAGCATCCTAACTCTGAAGTTGCCTTTTATAATACATTACGGATTCACTCACACTCAAATTCAGTATTCATTTAATATAAAAAAGTTGTATAATTAGTATTTATTAATATATTTCTAACAACAAGCTTGGTTGCTATTAAAATTTTACTTAATTTTGTGAACTAGATGTATAAAATTAATAATTTTTACATATACTGTATAGTGGGTATGACCGCTACCCTGGAACATCATCCCAATGCAGTTTCGCGGCAATGGAACTCAAAATAATGTGATTTGAGCTGGGCACGACTTTGCAGATAATCAAATTTAGCTTATTAGATCCCCATATCATTTGCAAAGCCCCATCGTTTTTTTTTTTAATTTATTTCATTCAATTAATACAAGATTTTTAAACAACAAAAAATACTTTTATTAAAATTAAAGATAAGAAATTGAACTGAAAGTTAACACAACACAACACAACCCTTATTTAAAGGTTGCAAGAAGAGTCTGATATGCCTTTGAAATGGTATCCTTCTTCGAATCGGGGTACTTCTTCCGATGCTTTTGGACAATTTGAACGACAAAACTGCGTCTGTTCTTCATTCTTGCTGAGGAGTCTATTATGTTTCTGCATCAATGCAACTCCCCTTTCAGCAGTGTCATTCACTACTCGAAGATCTTTGACCACTGATCACTGACGCGATGGTAAAGACCGCATCACGGTCACTAGTTTTAGTGCGATCCAACGATGAAAAAACTTCTGGATGGAGGATATTCTTGCGGCCTCATTTTGGATGAGGTGATGACACTACGACTCCTCCAACAATTCCTTCATTCTCTGAATTCGTGGTGTTCTCACCTGTGGAAGATGAAGAAGATTCCAGGACGATTTTTCTGTTAAGTACGAGATTCTCTATTTCATGTCTCTTCTTAAATTCATCATTCCGAATTCGCTTCTTCGTAGCTGCTTCCTCCTTTTCAGCCAAAGTCATATCAATTCCAGCAATGGAGCCTCTTCTGACCTTCTCTCTTTGTGCCAAAAGGAACGCTTTATCCTCCTCATTCGTCATTAACACCATAGCATTTTGGTGAGCAACGTCGAAAAGGTCATCAAAGCAGGATTTCAGCTCTTCTTCTTTCTTCCTTTGTGTATCCGTCTTCTGGGACTGATTTTTTTTCAAAAGATCCCACTTCATCAGACTCTCCAACTGTTTCACTGCATGTTGAACTGGCCGCAGTGGAATCCTCGCCTTCTTCCACAAAGTCTCCACTTCCGCTATCGTCAACTGAGCAGCCTTGTGCTTATCCTTAATTGACTGAAGCAAATGTAGATAGTACCTCATAACATCCCCATTACTTGACAATTTTGCACCTGATAAACAATTTTGAGTATGTTCAAGCAAATAAACCGTATGTTTTTTTCGAGTTCCACTAGTTCTACTAGTTCATCGCTACTATTTGTTTCAAATTAACCATATATAATATGGCAAGTCATATAATAAGCAAATTCTACCAATAACCCATCACGCCTATTTGATAATATATAAGAGAGTCGAGAGAGAAAGTTTGAAGTCCTTGAGCACACCCTATATATACTTATATCTCACTAAAATTTTGTGTGTGTTATTTTCTAGTGAGATAGAATCCAACTGAAGGGTGAGAGGAAAAAAAATCGTAACTTAAAATTTTCGCACCACTTAAGGGCCACCCTAATATATATATATATATATATATATATATATATATATATATATATATATATATGTCAGATTTGAGAAAACTGGTTTTTGGTTTGATAAATCAGTAACTTACACTGAAAAGAAACCAACCGAACTTCACCCTAAACTATTACTACTTTACCTAACCTACCTTGATTTAATTTAACTTTACCAACTTCACCTATAGTGTTAACCTAACCTCCCCTTAACCTAAATAACGCAACCTAACCTAACCATAACCTAACCAGAAGTGAAGCGGGAAAGCCATGAACGAGAATGTGAATGTGATAAAGTGGGATTAGGGATTCAAATAATTTTAGAGGTTCCCAATTTTAGGCACTCCTTTTTCTCCGACGAAGAATCAAGTGGGAATGACCAAGATTCAAACATATTTATAGTTTATTTTGGTCTCTTCTCACTCATTGTCATTCCCACTTCAATCTTCGTCTACGAATGAGAAGTTCGAAAATGGGAATCTGAAAGGAGGCAATTCTCAAATAGATCCATTCCCGTTCCCACTGAGGAGTTACCACTTTCAGTTTTCATGGAAAATACCCCTCGGGACTCCAATTGCGTCTCAACCCTCTTTAACCCTTTTCCTTATTAGGAAATTCTGATGTCAAAATGCACAGAAGGAAGATTTTCAAAGGAGGCATTTTCAAGTCGGTCAATTCCCATTTCATTTCATTGTCATCGGCGACCTTTCCCGCTTTGGTCAGGGTTAGGTTAACCTACAGTAGGTTAGGTTAGGCTACGATAGGTTAGGAAATATTAACCATTCCTATTTGGCTCCTTTTGCGTGAGTGAAACATTGTTTCCCAAATCAAGAAACTCTTTTTGTCAAATATCGATTTTTCACTTTCGTGCATTTTTCATTTTCGGACCACCATTGGGAATGGGAGTGACACTGAATGGGGGGGAAGTAATCGAAATTCCTTTCTCAAATTTGGAATTCTCACTCCGGACCGCGGATGAGAATGGGAATGGCATCGAGTAGGAAGTAATCTCTATTTGTTTTAAATCGAGCAATGGCCATTTTATTTACCGATCGAAGGTCAACGCGAACAATATCTGTTTAGTTTTACCTCTTCGTCAATGGTGTCCTTAACTTTTCGTAAGTATATTATAAATATTGGATCTATCATTCTAATTTTGGCACTTTCCAAAACGATTATGCCATGCGGTGATATAGGTGAGTCAAAAACCCCGTCTCAAAAAAAGAATTATGCAATAAATAGTTTTGAGGTAGGACTTTTGTGTCACCCTGTATAGTTAACGTGTAATTAGCCTTCCATCGACGTCTGGCTCGAATATGTACCCTTTCATATACACGCATTTAGACTTAACCCAACAAAAATTCCCGCCATTAAAGAGTTAATTTTAAAAATTAAAAATTACATTTTTGTAATTTAAACTGGGGGGGGGGGGCTTTTTTTTTTTTTTTTTTTTTTTTTTTTTTTTAGCATTGGTAGTAAATAGTAATGATGTGGAGCTAAGTTATGCTCAAACTATTTACGAAAATCGAAAGTGACGTTTTTTTTGCTTCAGTATCTAAGCTTTTCTGTCTCGCACTTTTGGACTAAAAATTTAAATTTTGTATTTAATTTTTGTATTTAATTTTTCATATTGTTTCGTTTTATTTTAATACATTTTTTTGTCGTATTATTTAGTTTTGGTTTAGCTTTTTAGTATTACTTTGCTTCAAATCAAAGCAATTTTAGAAGGTACATAAATCTTTAGCTTTTAGGCATTTAATATAGTGAAATATACGTACGGTTTTAATTTCTATGTTTGATAAAAGAAACTATTTAAAACCTTGAAACGAGAACTCACAGCATCACTTGTACGTATGTATTCCATTACAAAAAACCATTCAATTTGAGTATACTTCGTTTTCAATCTAGGTTATTTGCATACTACAATTTGTTACTATAAAACCCTTTGGTTTTATTTTTAATTAATTTCTTGAGGTGGAAATAAGTCTTCCCCTTACATCTTGTAATTATCCAACGACTCGTTTCTTTATTATAATATAATATACTCTCTCTCTCTCTCTCTCTCTCTCTCTCTCTCTCTCTCTCTCTCTCTCTCTCTCTCTCTCTCTCTCTCTCATTGTGCCCTGCATAGTATCAACCATCGAACAACTTTTTTTTTTTTTTTATAATTTTTTCTCATAAACACCTCTAATGGAAGACTCTTAAATTTGCTGTAGCAACAATGGGTGATCACCCACGAAAAACCTTCATTCTTCATAAGGGACAAGTACACGGGGATAGATACAGGACCTCCCATTGATATTCGCCGCCGGAAAGAGATTTTTTTACTCTCGTGATCAGTGCCAGATTAATCTCTACGGGACTCAAGGACTAAAACAAGTTTGGGGGTGTTTTGCCCGTCAATAAAACCCCCCACGAATCTTGGTATAAATTTTTTATTGTTTTCTACAATTAAAATAAAATCAAAATTTATATAACCAAGTTTACAAATTACAAGAGAATCTTCCTTGATTTTACTGTTCAGTTGTTGAAGCACGCTACTTGTTTCATTCTTGGTAAGCTTCAACTTGGAAAATGAACGGTCACCAGTTGCATTGGTTACCATAAGGCACAAGTAAATGCGTAGGGCCACTTCCACATTATATTATAGCATGGCTAAGCCTGTAACGTAGTGGCTTGAAAAACATATATTAGTCACGGAAAAGGTGCCATATTTGTCCAGTCAGGAATTTGTAACACATTTTCCCACCCCCTGCTGAAAAAAGACCACGCTACGCCACTGGGGTGAGGGCATGGTGTAGAAATCTGATTTCCTTTTTCAATTCTGTTTCAATCCCTTTCCTAAGAAGCATTTCGTCACTGCCGGGAGTGGTCCACGCAAATTAGAGGGAGAGGAGCCTTGCTTCGATTTCTGCGTCATGGCTTTGCGTGTACATGAGTGAAGACATGGAGAGTTTTACCTTTTCCTCTCTCTTAATCCTTTTGGGACTATAGCCTGGTGTGAGCCATGGGGTATTTGTTGGCCCGATACTTCGGTAAATGGAGCTATAGATATTTTGTATAAAATCAAAACCATATGTTCGAGGTTTTTAGTGACGATACCAAGTAGTTGATATGCCATCAGCGCAAATATATTATGTTAACTTATACAACCGTGCTCTCTAGTGTACGATTTCTATGAGTGCATAACGTATAAATTGTCGAGCTTGTTTATATATTCTCCTCTTTCCTGTACAATTTTCTTGGCTACTTTTCCAGGGTCAAAGTATTTTCTTCAACCTTTTCCATACCCAACTCTGGCGGGGAGGGTTGGGAGAGAGCCTTATGTCTTAATAACAGTAACTTCTCTGAGTGGACCGAAAGGTCTTTGAGGCTTCCTCTTGTCCTTGTAATTCCTTGTAACTCTCTCTCTCTCTCTCTCTCTCTCTCTCTCTCTCTCTCTCTCTCTCTCTTTTATTGTCCATATATATCTTTAACAAGTCACTAGGTCAGTGTTTCTCAAACGTCGTGCCAGGAAATTTCGTGAAAATGCCAAAAATAAGTGACTGAGTATTTCAAAACTACCGAAGATATGAAAATTCCAAATAAAACAAAACATTCGCGAATCATTACGTCCATATGGAAACTTTATAGGCTCATTTTGAAGTTACTTGCTGTTGGAATGGAGAAACTGGATCTAAGAACAAGTGGCATTAGAGTGCTTTGAAACTGGTCAACGTGACTCCTGTCTTCTAAAAAAGAGACAAGGAATCGCATAACATCTACCGTCCAATCAGCCTAACACTTGTCGTAGACAAGGTTTAGACTTCATTATTACTGAAAGGGTAGTAGACTATGCATCTGAAGATACATACGAGTACCTTATTAATCGATTCCCGGTATTTCCGCAAACATAGATCTTACCTAACTAACCTGTTGGAATTCTTTCATAACATGTTTGCTAAATATGATCAGTCTAGTGGCAGTGCGGGTAGTATAGACTTTAAAAGAGGATTTGATGAAGTGCCGCATAAACGACTTATGACAAAAGCAAGGGGCCTTGGTATTTAGCTGGTACTGTGGCTGCATGGATCAAGTATTGAACTAGCAACGGGTAGTTATGGTTAACGGAAAAGCCTCAGGTTGGGCGACAGTAGCAAATGGCATTACACAGGGGTCAGTTCTAGAGTCGGTTTTTATTTATCATTTACATAAACGACAGAAATATACAGTAGGTGTGATAAGCACGATTTCAAAATTCGCCGACGACATCGTTTGGTTTTTGTGTAAGCAGTGTGGAATGTGTACAGAAAATTCCAAAACACTAAGACAGTCTTGCTGAGTGGTCGGTCACTTGGCAAGGTAAGTATACTCTACAGTATTTTATATTATAATGGATCTTCGCATTATCTCACTTTTCGCTTCGTTGTACACCTCGACCGACCCATTAGTGCGACGATTCGCGCGTTGTCTGTACTAACTAAATTCCGTCTGTTCACTATAAATCATACAAGCGTAGACTCGTCAAGTTTAACTTGTATTCCTTAGAAAAGCGTTGGCTCAGAGATGAACTCATCCAGGTTTTTAAATTTATCAATAATACCGATAACATTGAATACTTCAACTTTTTACACTAAATACGAACTCGACTTGTAACAACAGCTGCAACAACTGTAAATTGGAACCAAAACAGTATAATAAAAGATATTTACAGTACGTACAAGATTGTTAATTTTTAAAAAAGCTACCTCCTAGAGTCATTTCAAGCACCTCTGTCAGTGTTTATTTAAAAACAAACTTGAATAAGTGTTTAAGTGTCTCCTTTCTACATTTCGAATTATTACGGTGATCACTCAAATAAGTTCCGTTTTATGAAGTCATCTTAAATACTTTGATTTGTCCATCGATGAACAAGTGTAAGAATGATGATTTGATTGCATATATTTTGGACTAGGGGAAATGAGGAGGAGGCGGAAAGAGTCCTTTTGCTTTTCTATGCTTGTTCTTCTCTCTGGGAGTTTGTTGGTTTGGCTGTAAAGCTGTTGCGGTTCCTTCTTTTCTTTGCAACTCCTTGTAACACACACACACACACACACACACACACACACACACATATACAGTCTGTGTGTGTGTGTGTGTGTGTGTGTGTGTGTGTGTGTGTGTGTACTTCCTAACAACCAAGTACTGTATAGCATAAATATTTTCGTGTTGATGGGATCAGTACAGTAAAACAAAATGGAGTAAAAGATTTTTTTACCAGAATTTCCAACAGAAAATGAAAACCTTTTAAATGTATATAATTTTCGCAGAAATTAAGCAAAAACGCGCGTTCACCAACAAAAAAAAAATCAAACGGTGTAATTATTAATTTCATCCTCACAAATAACACGCTTAGTTTCCCCTGACAGCAGATGTCGTCGTTATGAAAATCTTTATTCGTAAATCAATTTTTATATATTTGTTATGGTAAAATAAACTTGTTTATAATTTATATTTAAATGCTTCGTTTTGTCAAGTTATTTATTTTTAATGCAATTCATTTTATTGCTGGTTTGTAATATTTGAAGAAGGTTTTCAATAGTATATATATATATATATGTAAAGAACGACGCTTGTATAGAAGAACGTTCCGCACAAGATGAGGAGGGAGAACGAACAAATGAACGTTCTTCTATACAAGCGTCGTTCTTTACATTAATTATACTGTGTTGTTTGCATTTAAAATATATAAATATATATATACACACACACACGAGTATATACATAACCTTGTAAATTCATTATACTGTACACAAATATACAAAGTCTGTACACTGACCATGCAAACTGCAAATTACAATACCCGCACAATTTAGTTCTGAAAACCAGCACGAAAAGCATATGCATAACGGAATGACACTTACATAAATGCGAAAAAAGGTTTTGAGTATTACATCGAAGGCACTGAAATAGCAATAAAGGATTACAACATATACAGAGTGGTTAGATTTACTACAAAAGGAGGAGAGACTGTTGCATTTACATGAAAAACACACACACGTGAAGTGAAGGTAAATAAGTCAAACAGCACAGTCGAAATTCTTATTTTAGAAGTAAAAGAACTGAACCCAATCATTATGAACGTGTACAGACCACCAAACACGAAAAAAAGGAGTAAATTCCACTTTGTTACGAATGAAATAGAAAACATGTTAAAATCACTTAAAACCCCAGCACCAAATATTTTAATTTGTGGAGATTTTAACTTTCCATTCATAACATGGAAGAAAAGTAACGAAGTTATATATATGTTGAGAAGTTCCACGGTAACATTACAAAAGATGATACAACCCAGGCAACAATGCTATTAGATATTACGAAATATTATGTACTTACCCAGAAAGTCTCTGAAGCGACTAGAAAAGAGAACGTTTTGGAATTAATTTTGAAAAATAACAATGAAAAAAGGTAATCCATACAAATTTTTATGACCATGACCCAGTCGATATATATTTTTTATGCAGGAAGGAGGGGCCAAGGGCGAAGAAGAGAGCCAAAATCAACGTCGAAAGTTATGAGATGTCTGGACACTCTGCGTTTGAAAGATGGGCGATCATAGACAGGGGGGGAAGAAGATAGATTAAGGAAGGTTGTTCCAGAGCTGACCGGTTGAGTAGATGAATGATTGAGAATATCGCTTAACCCTTGCATTAGAGAGTTGGACAGAAAAGGAATGACAATGTGTAGAAAGTCTGGTACTGCATATGCTCTCCTTAAAAGAGGAGACATGCAATTTGAGAGTTCAGAAGAGCAGTGTCTGTTGTAATAACGATAGTAAAGAGAGAATGAGGCAACATTATGGCGAACAGAAAGGGATTTAGGTAGTCAGTAAGAGGCGGAGAATTAATGAGACGAAAAGCTTTTGATTCTGCTCGATCAAGTAGAGCTGTGTGGGTTGAGCCACCCTATAGATGAGAAGCGTACTCCATACAGGGGCGGACAAGGTCCCTGTACTGAGATAGCAACTACGTAGGGTTGAACAAATTGCGGAGCCTGTACAGCACACCTAATCTCGTAGAAACTATTTTGGAAAAAGAGTATATGTGATCTTCCCAGGAAAGATCACGAGAAAATGAAGCGCAAAGAATTGAGGATTGAGTTGTGTATTGTTGAAGGTAAGGGTATAGTCGTGTGGAAGATTGTGACGAGTAGACAGATGGAGGAAGTAAGTTTGTGAGGCATCGAAAGTCACAAAATTTTCTCTGCTCCAATCAGAGATGGCAGAAAGATCAGAGGTCAGCTGCGCCATAACCGTCTCACGCGAATCATGGAGTGACTGTTGAGAAGGACGCTTTGTGAAGCGGGTGGAGAAGTGATCAGAATGGAATCATGGGCATAGATAGGAGTGAATAGAACAGGAAGCGCAACTTAATAGATCATTTATAAGGAAGATTAACGCCACTATGACTGTATAAAATATGTATTAAAGAAAATGAAACTAAACTTACATCAGCGAAACATGTTCCAAAGAGGAAGAGAAAAAAAAAAAGAAAAACGTAGCAAACTCGAGAGAAAAATCAGGATATTATTTAGACAGCGGAAAAAACCGTAAAAAATCTTCTCAGAAGCAAAACTGAAGTAAGAAGACTCAGACTAGAGACAAAACTAAACGAAACAGAAGTGGACCTAAACACAAACATTCATCCACAAACCAAACGACAAACTTTCAACTAATTTTCAGTTATATATATATATATATATATATATATATATATATATATATATAACTGAAAATTAGTTGAAAGTCATTATAACATTGCATAATTATGAACATACGATCATAATTATATAAATAAACGATAATGAAAGTAATATAATTAAAATCTCTCTCTCTCTCTCTCTCTCTGTCGTGGGTCCGTTGCGAACGCATTAAAATGTCAACGTTATTCACATATATTATAGTGTCACCTTTTGCTGTTGTTGTCGTTTTCGTGGACGCGTTGTCCAATCGTCTAGTTGCTTGGGCGACAACGACAAGTGGAGGGAAATTGCGTGTTCGGCGGTCATAAACAGAGCTGTTGGCAGTCACCGGAAGCTTCGTGCGGCAACAGATGTTGTCCAGCATTGACTGACCTCGTAATCAAATTATCCAAGTCCTCACCAACGCATTCTTTCCCTTAACACTTGAGTTAAGAGACTCGCAGTACGAAATAATAAGTACCTAGCAAAGGTATTATATATATATATATATATATATCGTAAAGAACGACGCTTGTATAGAAGAACATTCCGCGCAAGATGAGGAGGGAGAACGAACAAATGAAAAAAATGAGGTAACCACCCGGGAATCGAACCCGGGTGGTTACCTCATTTTTTCATTTGTTCGTTCTCCCTCCTCATCTTGCGCGGAATGTTCTTTTATACAAGCGTCGTTCTTTACGTTAATTATACTGCGTGTTCTTTGCAGTTGAAATGTGTATATATATATAATATATATATATATATATATATTATATATATATATTATATTTATTTCTGAACTGCAGTGAAATTATGTACATTACAAAAGTTTTGACTGTTGCCACATTCTATGAAGCAAAAATTACTTTATCTATAATTAATTCTACGTAACTGTATTTTACGTAAAGTCGTAAAGTACATCTGCCGTTTAAAAACCCACTTTTGTTTTCAACTTTTACTCGCATTGACAGAACTGTCACGTCATGTAACTTAATGGCATTGACAGAACCGTCATGTCATGTAACTCCGTCATATATATATCAGCTCAGTACCACAAGGAACAGTATTAGCTCCACTACTCTTCATAATCATGCTAACTGACATAGATGAGGACGTTACCGGAGACAGCACAGTAACATCCTTTGCGGATGACACAAAAATCAGTAGAAAAATAAGAAACCCAGAAGATATAGGATCTCTACAAACAGACATGAACAGAATCTACAAGTGGACGGAAGACAACAATATGAAGTTTAACACTGAGAAATTTCAGCTGTTACGGTACGGAAAAAGAGAGGACCTAAAATCCATGGAATATTATACCCCAAATGGAGAAGAAATTCAGAGAAATTCTAAAACAAAAGACTTAGGGGTTGTAATCAGGGCCGGCGCCAGGGTATTGAGCGCCCTAGGCGAGCCCTTCAATGTGCACCCCCGCCCAGTAAGGTTTGATAAGGTAATGTAGGAACTCTATTAGCTACTATATTGTTTCTGCAACTCGAAAAACCATTGATAACATGTACATTTTCATCTTGTGGCTTCATATTTTCATTCATGCAAATAATTCCATATACCGTATTTGTCGGCTTATAAGACGCACTTTTTTTCCTTATAAATACCTTATAAATGAATCTGAAGTTGATTAATAACAAATAATAAGAGTAATAATCATATTATCTTTCTTTATTGGCTTTTGGGTTTTCTTTTTATTGAATTTTACATATCCATTCTATTAACAATAAAGTGCATCAAAAACTTTTTTTCTTGAATTTACCTTTCCAAAATTAAGGTGCGTCTTTCACGGCGCAGCGTCTTGTAAGCCGTCAAATACGGTAATTATTATCACAGAAAGTCAGTGAATAAAATGTCAATAAAACACAAATTTCTGTTAATAATATAATATGTATAATAATAATAATATCTTCTACAATTTACCTCTTTCGAGGCATGAGAGAACTGTATTACCATACATCTGTAGTTACATACGAAACACAGATGAAATTACACTCAAGTTTTCAGACTTTTTTGTCATTTTTAAGGATATGCTTGTCTGCTGTGTATAGCACTTAACCTACATAAGATGTTAAATTACCTAAATTATGTACACTATAATTATAAATTTACAACGAAATAATAAGAATGATTTACAATGCTCTCATTTGTTATTTTCTATAAGAAAAAAGATTAGTATATTTAATTCTGTCAAACACGGAACTTTTTTTTTAGGTTCTTTGAAAATAATATATAAACATAAATTGTATCCCATTATTTTTTCACTGCTTGTAATATATAACAATAACAAAATTATTTAATACTGTAATAATAATAGGTTAAAGAAGCTAGCTACATGATTACATTATGTTTGTGTTTTTCATTGATTATAATCTACTTCAAAATAAAACTTAAAATTATATAATTATATCATGACCCATGAAGTTCAGTTCCATCAAAATTTTACTTTTCGTGCTTTTGTTCTGGCAAATGTCGAACAAGTTGTTTCAAGTCCAGTTTCTCAGCCATTTCATGTTCTATTGACAGAGTAGAGAGCCCAACAAGTCTTTTTTGCGTCATGGTTGAGCGTAAATACGTTTTTATCAATTTTAGTTTGGAAAAACTTCGCTCACCACTGGCCACGGATGCGGGGAGTGTTAAGAGAATACGTAAAGCAATAAATACATTTGGAACACTATCTGTCAGCTTTTTTTTGCATATAAATTTCAGAATATCTTGTGGGGATGCGCTCTTCTCCACTCTTCTTTCAATGACTTGTAATTCACTACACATATCTTCAGCATCAATATCTTTATTATCACCATGTTGTAAAGCTTTTTCTAGTGTTAAACAATGATCCATTATTTCCTTCGTTGTCATTGTCTGCATCTTGTGGATGTCATAAAGGAAGCCAAACAAAGAATTAACTTGATGCATATGTGTGAATCTTTGTTCAACTGATTGTATTGCCGAGTCCAAGACTGCAAAATAAAAATTCACCTTGAACTTTTGCTTGGGATTCTGAACTGGTTCATCATCTGCCTCGTATGTGAATTGTTTCTTCCTTCTCCTAATATGGACTAGCTCTGGTTCAAATTTTTTCTTTTAATAAAACACTTCCAACAAAGTTTTATTTTCTCAACATTGCTATCATCAATCTTAGCCACTGCTCCCTTTATTACTAAGTTTTCGTGTTTTTAGTTGGACTAAGTAATTTTGTCTAAGTTGTTCAGAATTTGTGTGGCGCCCCCAGATTTTAGCGCCCTAGGCGATCGCCTAGTTTGCCTAGTGGGTAGCGCCGGCCCTGGTTGTAATGACTGATGATGCGAAATTTGAAACACAAGATAAGGTAACAGTAAACAGACCAAGAGAGTAACTGGGCAGATACTGAGAACTTTTAAACGAAGTGATAGGAATATAAAGATTCCGCTACTGAAAACAATGATCATACCCAAATTGGAATACTGCTCGGTCCTAACATGCCCATATAAAAAAGAAGACATTAGAAAACTAGAAGGGATTCAGAGAAGCTTCACAGCCAAGATCAATGGATGCAAAGAACTAAACTACTAGGGAAGGTTAAGCGAATTAAACCTATATTCACTGGAAAGAAGAGAGAGATACACCATTACTTACATTTGGAAAATAATGGAGACACTAGTCCCTAATCTTACTCTGAACCCTGTAACTCCCCAAACGACAGTGGAAACTAGAAAAGGAAGACTGTGTCGTCTTCCCAAATTAAAGGCGAGACAGGGAACATCCTTAACCCTGAAAGAAAATATTTTTGTTGTGAGAGGACCAAAACTGTTTAATCAGCTGCCCAAAGACCTAAGGAACACGAGTGGTGTTGCAGTGGACATCTTCAAAAGAAGACTAGACGCCTGGCTCAGAACAATCCCCGATGAGCCGGGCGTATCTGGCTATGTGAGATGGAGAGTACAAGAAACCAATTCACTACTTCACCAGGCCAACTAGAGAGGAGGGACGACAAGCTTGACCTTCGTGAAATGAGGAATCATCGCACGCAACATTTGAAAGGTTGAAAGGAAAGGTATATATATATACAGGGTGTAAAAAAATTCTTACTCAGAGGATATTTATTCTATTGAATTAAATGTTCGAAACGCGTACTCGAAAGCTGTTTGCACGCGTGAATTTTGGTAAGTTTGGTTGATCCAACATTGGAGAATACATTCTCACTAATTTTTAACGCGTTCCTCGTGAATTCTTTTTCTCAAGTGATCAGTGGTGTGTGGTCGTGATGAGTAAACCACTGACTTGAGATTCCCCCAAAGAAAAAAAGTGTAATGGTATCAGATCAACAAAGATTCAATGAAGTAAATATCTTCTGGATGCGGACTTTTGTTACGTGCAAACAAATTTTTGGTAAGCAATTCGAATATTTAGTTCAATAAAATAAATATCTATGAATAAGCACTTTTGTTACACCCTGTATATATATATATATATATATATATATATATATATATATAATATTAAATTGATCAACATTGACATTAATGTTTTTTCCGACTTAACTTTAAATGTTTCGGGACCCTTTATCTCCCTTCATCAGCGATCTCAACAAATCACCCTGTTTTATTAAGAGAAGATGAACTAAATGACTATATCTTGGTATGTACAGTATGTTGGTCCGTATAATATATATATATATACAGGGCGTCCCAAAAAAATGTATACACACTTTAAATAATTATAAAGGCAGTGTTTATTAAAATACATTTCATTTTCAAAATGTAATAGAATCTACAGACATTATTTAATTGTTTTGTCAACGCCTGTTTTCAAACTGACGTCCGTTCTGGTCCAGGCACTGCTGATAACGCGAAGCAATGGAATCGCAAACATCACGAAACATTTCGTTTGGTATTTGTGTGCATTCTTGTTCAATGGCTGCTCTCAATTCAGCGACTGTTGCAGGTTTTATAGCGTAGACTTTGTCTTTTAAGTATCCCCATAAAAAAAAGTCTAGTGGTGTGAGGTCTGGTGAACGCGGAGGGTATTCTACGAAACCCCTTCGTCCAATCCACATCCACATCGTGCCAAGTACCACTCGCAATACTCCACTCTTCGGTCCGGATCATCATCTTCATTAATAGCATGGACTAATCTTGGAATGTAACTTTTCCATTGACAGCGCTTCAAATGCGTTGGACAGACGATTCTGAAATTCCTACCTCACGACTCGCTTGCCGCACAGATTTTCTTGGACTTTGGTGATACGTTTCCAGTACTCTTTCTTGCTTTGTGGGGCTTGTCGATGTCCGTGGTCTTCCGGAACGCTTCTTGTGGACATTCTGAACAGTTCCATCGGCTTCAAACTTATCTCTAATTCGAGTGATGGTAAGTCGCGTTGGTGGATCTGTTTGAAACTCCCTCCTAAACTGTCTTTGCACTTCAACTGCGTTTTCACACTTCCAGTAGCATTTTAGAATGAATTTCCTTTGTTCAAAGCTTAGTCTGACTGCCATTATTAATTCTAATGGGTTTAACTTGGAAAGAAAGAAACATCAATTGAGCTATCAGCTGTTAAAGTGTGTATACATTTTTTTGGGACGCCCTGTATATATATATATATACAGTGAATGCCAAACTTGTTAATGCAATGAAACTTTATTAATTTTTGTAGTTCAATAATAGAAATAAATAAATATTATGCAAAAAACGAAAATGGGCTGTAAATAAAGAATCTAATCTCATATTCTGTGTCTCCCTTTTGCAACCAATACAGCAGCTACTCCTCGTAGTACTGTTCAGTCAGTTTATTTATGGTATCTTCCGTGTTGTTTTTCCAGTTTTGTTGTATCACTTCTCACAAATGAGTTCGGTTGTCAGGATTGTTTTTGTTTTTTCAGTTCCAAACAATGTCCAAAAAACTTTGACTGGATTCAAATAAGGCGACTGTGTAGATCATTTCATTATGATCCAACACATTCTGTTTTTCTTTACGCTTCACGTAATTCATGCAAAGATTGAATGTAAGTTTGGGGTCATTATCTTGTCGATAGATGAAATTTTTACTCACGAGGCGTTGACCTCTTAGTACGTCATAATGAATTCAGATGGAATGGTATTGTTCTGTCTTTATGGTACTGCTGATTTTTTTTTAATGGCTTGAGTGCTACACCTACTTAAACAACCCCATACCATTATGGTGGCATGCTCCAAGGAGATTTTATATTTATACACTGCGAGACCAATTTCCCATTGCGTCTGTTTCTGATGTACTACTTCTCTGTATATAACAAAATTGATTCTTTACCACTCGCCAGCAGCAAAATCCTGGTATTTTCTGCTACACTGTATTTAAAAAACATTCATGAGGAATGAAAACGTCAAAAATCGACTGCGTGGGCCGGGTGCGTAGTGAGCCAAAGAATATGGGAATTTTATTGCTGAAGATTTGGGGCGTGGGGGAAATGGGGTGATTTCAAGGATGAGTCCAAATTGAAAAACATGTTATCTGCCAATGCTAATGAGTTAATTGGGAGTTCTTATCGTTACTTACGTATCCGGGTGAAGGAAATCTTTCTTTAAATTAATCTACAGACTACGGATATAATTAAGAGTAGAATGTTACCAATCTAATCTAATTCACGCGAATGCTCGTTGTGTACGCTCTCCATCTGACTTGGAGACGAGTGAACTTAAACTATACGTTGCTCTGTTCAGTGTGTAACAAAGAACGAGTAAAATAGTTATACATCCTCTCTGATTTAATAGCTCTCTGTAAGCTTAGATTAAAAAAATGAGAGGGATTAAGTTTTGTTGGTTAATTAAAAATTTAAAAAAAAAAAGAATATTTTTAATCGTAATGTTGAGTAATGTATCGTGTAGTAATGAGGATTCTGAGAATTTACGACAGTGGTAAAATCGTATTGACGATATTATTCATAATGCTTTTACGTTTGTGTATTTCATACAAGATACATTTATATTAGTGATACAGTAGCGTTGATAACACTCATCTCTGAGTATAAATTTGGTAGAATTAACAGTTCTCTCGTCGAATATCATCTCAGTCTTCCCAGCATCCCAAGTCGCTGCCCAGCTGCGCTGAACTGAATGTAGGCTGTGAGCAAAATTCCTGAAATACTTGATAAATCACTCTCCACACCCGTGTGCAGCAGTGGCGGCTTTTCAGAGGAGGCATGGGAGGCCGGGCCTTCTCTGTTTTTATCACTATAAACTATGAAAGAGGAGTTTATTGATAATATTAATTAATTCTATACGATCGTGACATGCAGAAAGTAGGGCGTAATCTATTCTATTTAGATAGCATACATTATAGACAATTTTGGGCCTCCCTCCTCTCCCTGACTACCAGCCGCCACTGATGTAGTTATTCTACGTGAATTGATTAAACTGAGGCTCGTCTAAGAACAAACTTCTAAAATGCTATAGATCTGTGTATCGTCACCTTCGTCTATGCTAGGAAACGGCATAGACGGCATAACCTGAAAAGGTTATGAGGAGAGAAAATGTTTTGTGCATTGTAAGCAGAGTCTATACTGATAGATATAAAGAAAGATAGACCTATAAAGATGTAGACGTATCTGGTTCAGCTATTCTTTATGTGAGCGACATTATTTGCGATATCCACAAACCTGCATGGTGCGTGGACTAGATTTAATGACCTTTCGTGTTCATACGGTAGCTACTGCTGCCATCCTGAGCAATGGTCGGCTTCTTGTTTATTTTTATAGCAAAAATTTAAAATGATGTTTGGAACTGTCTTATTTGCAAGACAAGATTTTGAGCTATCTGACTCTCACTTTTACAACTCACCATCTAGAAATTCTTTCAACATTTAATGAGTTCTGTTTGTAATACAGGGTGTCCCATAAGTCCGGCATCATAGGAGAAATTCATATTTTTCTATTTCTACAAACCATAATTCATATTTTTCTCTTTCTACAGGCCATAATGTCTGTGAGCAAGGAAGAACGAATCCAGATAATTCTACTCGTTTAACAGACTGCATCCAGACCGCAAGCCAATAACACAGAGTTGTGTTAGCAGACTTGTTGCAAAGTTTAAGGAAACAGGATCCATAGAAGATAAACCACGCAGTGGACCTTCAAGGAGGTCTACTGAAGATGATACAGCGACTGCTATCCTGGCTCATTTTAACAGAAGTCCCAATAAGTCTCTTCGGCGATTGTCCGCCGAGACAGGAGTGTCGAAAAGTAGCATCCATCGCATTCTTCAGGTTCACAAATGGCATCCATATAAACTTCAGATCCTACAGAAATTAAGCGAAGATGATCCCGACCGGCGGATGGAATTTTGTGAATGGGCTACGGAACAATATGCTCGGGATGCCAATTTCCCGTCCACCATTCTGTTCAGTGACGAGGCTGTTTTTTATGGAAATGGTGAGGTAAATCGACAGAACACCCGCTACTGGTCTCAAAACAACCCTCACTGGTATACCTCTTCAAAGGAACAAGGTGCATCTCGTGTGATGGTATGGTGTGGCATTTGGAAGGATCGCATCATAGGCCCCCTCTTTTTCGGTGAACATGTCACTGGAGGCACCTACCTACGTATGCTCAAGGAAGAAGCATTTCCCAGTGTTTTGAACGAAGAAGGAAATTTCCCAACATGGTTCCAGCAAGACGGCGCTCCTGCACATTACAGCACCCAAGTAAGGGAATACCTGTACCAACAATTCCCTGGTCATTGGATAGGACGTCGAGGGCCTGTGGAATGGCCAGCTAGAAGCCCGGATCTCACGCCACTAGATTTTTATCTCTGGGGCCACTTGAAAGCGCTGGTATACGCAGAGAAAATTAGGAGTGTTGAACATTTGCGGCAGCGCATTATTGGGGCATGTAACACCATTACTCCTGACATCATTCACCGTGTGCTTGCTGACTGGGTATCACGTCTGAATTTGTGTATTGAAAACAATGGTGGACATATTGAGCACGTTCTGAAAAATAAAAGCTTTTGTTTTGCCTTTTTTTATTATTTTTCCTATGATGCTGGACTTATGGGACACCCTGTATAATGACCAGCCTTGTTAAAAGCGGTTGTTTCAGTATTTTTTCTGTATTTTTCAGACATATATTTTTCAGACACACACAGACATATATATATATATATATATAAATATATATATATGTCTGTGTGTGTGTGTGTGTGTGCACTTGTTTTGGTTTTAATATATTACTCTTGTAAATTTAATTTCACAAAATTTTCCTATGAGATCGGACTTATGGGACACCCTGTATACAAACATACATTAACGTGTTCCAACAAACTTTGGGTGAAAAGACACCAAGCAGCCAGGACACGATCCGAGGCTACTGGTGCCCATCGTAGGGAGAAAGAGGGAAGAATGGGTCCCCAGCCCAATCCCTCCCTTCCCGTATCGCGCGAGATGCGGAGCTAGCTGCGCCCGTCGGGCGGTGGGGGAGCGCAACATCCCTACACCAAAATAAATAAAAATGGTGCAAGTAAAAAGCAGTAACTGATAATCACCAAATTTGGTGGATTAATATTAAGATTATCAAATGTGCATTCAATTAATTTGTAATATTACAAATGGAAATTGAAATAATCTTAGAAATAGTACAAAGCAAAATGGAAAACAATAAATTATTATAATAATTATAGATTAATTTCTATTATTACGCCATTCCCGGTTCGAAGACACTAAAGGTTAGGTTAGGATAGATTATGGTAATTAGGTTTTTAAATATATGAATACCTCGCTTATACGGAGATGCGCATGTGTGTGTGTGTGTGTGTGTGTGTGTGTGTGTGAAGTTTTTTAGTAAGGAAGTAATGAAAAATTAGTAGAATTTTTATCATGAGAAGCAAACTTTTGTTTTGCTGCTAAATTTGTTAAATGCGCGCTAAAATAATATTACAACGAGGAATTAAAGCTGTAGGATGCAAAGAACTCGCGTGGCTCCCTCAATTCGACTCCAAACGCTAACGTTCGTAACTTAGTGGAAAACATCATCTCCCTTTAAGCACCGAGGTTGGGGTTCCATTCCCGATGGTTTAGGTAATAATAGTATAGCTAGGAGTTAGAGCAATGGGCCGCATTAGTTGATCCGAGCACTGTGCCAGTTTCTTACTCTCCTCGCTGATTATTATTAGACACCAAACGTGAAGGTTCCGGGTTCGACTAACTAAATGTTACTAATAATAATGAGTGACACTAGCATACCTAATTTTAGTGTGCAGTAATAACCAATTTGCACAGTAATAATTTCAATTTGTGCAGTGATAAATTAGGTTCTATATCCGATATAGAACCTAATTTATTACTGCATAGATTAGGGTTGCCAGACGTCCCGTATTTTACGGGACAGTCCCGCATTTGATCCAAAAATCCCGCATCAAAATTCCGCGTTCAAAATGTCCCGCAAAAATATTTTTTAAGCAAATTTTTTAGGGATGAATTGATTTAGAATTTCAATATTATGTATAATAATTTCAATTTATTCACGATGTTTAATTGTTAAATATTATTATAATAAAATTTTTCTAATTTTGTTTGTTGTAACCGTTGAAGAAATCTAGTTTCAATTTGAAAAAAAAATTTAGTCTTAAAAAAAAACAGAAAATTTTTGTCCCGCATGGGCATTTGAAAAATCTGGCAACCCTAGCATAGATTTTCAATTTATCAGTGCACAAACTGAAATTATTACTGCGCAAATTGATTATTTTTTTATCACTGCACACTAAAATTAGGTATGGACACTAGAATTCCAGGATTACCTGAAGATCAGGGCCTCCAGCCTTCGTTAGTTAGCCTTATAAGGCTAACTAACGAAAATATCACGATTTAACCTAACCAATCGTTAGGTCAACTGTACACTCTTGATGATTGGTTAGGTTAAATCGTGATATTTTCGTTAGTCAGCCTTATAAGGCTAATTAAAGAAGGCTGGGGTCCTTGATCTTCAGATGATCCGAATTACCTAACTTTAGACAGTTCTCTCCTCTGTCGGACAGATACTTGAGGCTTCTCAACATTAATCCCTTCGATGTTTAAACGAGCAATTCAGAGTTCAGTTTTAAGTTCAGAACAATTCTATTGAAGCATACTAATAACCGAACAGTATCAGTGGCTCCCAATAAACGTGGTTGTGCCGCACGCAGGCCGGACGTGGCCGACAAGTCGTAAACTGTTCAAATCTAGTTTATATACATTTACAATACCTTGTATAACGAACATGTTTAAGGAGTTCTCCGTTAACATGTTCATTTTTTCTTAAATGTCGTAGTTCCTAAAGGTTGTTGTTTTATTGTTGTTGTTGTTTGCGAACGAGAACTGGGGGTAAGTGAGGTTAAGTGTGTGATAATTGACAGATGTAGTGGGGTAATTATTTTTTTAGGCAACACCTTTGGTATCTCGGAACATTAAGAAAATTATATACAAAAATCTGGAAACATTTTTATTGTCGGTGAAAAAAGATATGTTCGTCCTGACTAAATTAGGTTACACTAGGTTAGGTACGTTAAGTTTTGTTAGATTAGGTCAGACTAGATTAGCAAGTACCTCACTATTTACTGACTTAACAGAAAATAATCTTCGAACCCTAACTTGCGTCCGATAAGCCCTTCTAAGTCCCATGGCACTAAGGTTAGGTTAAGTTAAGTTAAATTAGGTTTGGTCAATTAGTTTTAAAGGTATATAGATTTAAAAGGTCGGTACCTCGCTTATGCGAAGATGCGCATATATATATATATATATATATACATACACATAAACACAAAATTAGTTTACTTGGTTTTGCTTCCCCCCGAATTGTTCATTCTGATGAAGGTTAAGCTTGTCATTCCACCTTAGACCTACATTTTAACATGGAATCCGAACTACCCCAACCAGAGGTGGTCAGAAATTACAAAATCCTCGCCCGGAATCGACCTCACGACCTTCCGACAGCAGCCCAGCGTCTTAACCACTAGGCTACCCGTTACCCAAGGTATCCATTTATCTAGCACTAATTTTTATTGCGTGGAAGGATGAACAGCTCGGTTTGCTGCGCGCCGCCTGCCGTCACCGGGTTTCGAACCACCACTACACCACCTAGGCGCATTATATATATATATATATATATATATATATAGATATATATATATATTATGATGCAAACCCACAAGGAAAAAGAAAAATGATTCCAAGGCCTTTCGTGTATTCAGAAGTACAACTCGTCAGGAAATACATATATATGTGTGTGTGTGTGTGTGTGTGTGTGTGTGTGTGTAATATACAAAAAACAAGCAATGCAGACAAATAGAGCTAAATCCGTCCGTGTTACTTACTATAAGACTAAAACGTCTCCTTTTATAAGCAACGTTCGCGAAACTACAACGAACAACCGAATAAATGGAACGAGATTTTATGATAAAATAAATATAAAAAGTGGATATATATATCCCGACTGACCGGAAGAGAAAACCCCACAGACTGCCTATACCTGATTAACCAAAAGGTCAGAACGTGATACGAAAAGTTATGTACCCCCAATAACGATAGACAAAATATTGAAATTAAAAGGATAATGATAGTGTGTTCGTCAAAAATTACGTCTGGATCGTATTTTATCATAAGTAATGCAGTCATAATTGAGTACAATAAAATTATTAAGTCAAAACGTTTATGAGTTATTAAATATCCTCATAACAAGATTAAATAATGATAGAAATAGATTTTAAAACTAATGAGGTAATGACTTATTTAATGGGATAAAATGTATCAATCTCTCTCTCTCTCTCTGGCGTCATATATATATGAGACCACTCATAAGGAACTTCCGCAATAAGTAAGTGGTTAAAAACACACGAATTCTATTTATCGTATGTAAACAGATTCCGGATGTAAGCGACTGGCTTCAAAAGCAAGGAGGTACTTAGAAGTTCCTTCCTACAGAACAGTGTACATGAAATTTTGTAGTTCTAGAAAATTTTACGTTGTAAGTCTTCTGAAACTACCCTGAAGATTTTTCTTGTAGACTGTAAATACAAATTCTACGTCGTAAATAAGGATTAGAATATGAAGTGTTATAACATCCTAATAACATCCTAATCTTGATTTGATTATATAACCTTTATACAACTTGGAAACTGCATACAACTTAAGAACATTAATATAACTATGTCATAAGTTGAGAGTTTTGTTTTAGTGTTAATGAGAAATACCGTTTATCACTTTATTACGAATTACGTCAGTATTTTGAACGTTTTAATTAAAATAATTGCAAAACATGTAGTGAACTGGGTAAAAAAAGGGACAACCCTTACAGTAAGTCTTTAAAGATGGTTCTTAAAACATTATTACGATCACCTGAAGATCAGGGTCCCCAGCCTTCTTTAGTTAGTTTTATAAGGCTAACTAACGAAAATATCACGACCTAACCTAACCAGTCGCCAAGGGCGTACAGTTGACCTAGCGATTGGTTAGGTTAGGTCGTGATATTTTCGTTAGTTAGCTTTATAAGGCTAACTAGAGAAGGCTGGGGGCCCTGATCTTCAAGTGATCCCATTATTGCGACTGAAAAATGTGTTTGCTCTTTATAAACGCAGTCTCAGTTAAATAAATATAGATGAAGATGAGTAGGCTGATGGTGTTTAACCTCCTTCGCAGTATCTAAGGTCATACGACGGAGGGGAACCTATTAGAGGTGGAGAGAGTACATCAGTACTCGAGTACGGGTTTTTGTTGCACTCGTACTCGAAGTAATCTTAAATTGCCGTAATCGTACTCGATATAACCTGAAATGGCTGTAATCGTACTTGCACTCAAACTAATTTCAAATATGAGGATCTGTCCTGACTTGCAGTGTACCATGAAAGCAACAGTTTACAACCTTAATTTCAATATGGTTTATGTTTTCAGATTTATTTACTATATTTGTATGCAATACTTTACATTTATAATATTATTAATAAGTTATATTATTAATAATATTATTAATAAGTTATATTATTAATAATATTATTAATAAGTAAGTGGCAACTTTTGCAGTGAAAAATCTTAGTGAAGAACATGTCTTCCGTTTTATTACTGAATAGGTACTGAATAGGTAGGTAAACGCGTACTCATAGTCGAACATTAAAAACTGTACTCGTTCCTGGTGAAACTGCGCCAAGACCACAGGCGCGGATTCGTACCGGTTTGGCGTTTTACACAAAACGGTCAGAATTTGCAAAGTATGCAAGTTTCAGGTTCGCTTAAATAACATCGGTGGGAAGCGATCGTGTAATGAAAGAAGATCTTGGTTGCATGGACAGTTATTATTGAAGATACGTAGATACGTGATTCTTAACCCGTGTCATATACTTTCATGATATTTGTAAACAAAAATGTGAATATTTGGAATTGGTTTGTATTAAATGAGGTATCAATTCCAATGTGTACTTTTAGTCCCATATAGGCCACAAAAAAATTACTCCTAAAATGCTTAAAACCCAGGAGTTTCCGGAGCTTCTCCCCTGAAGCCCCATCAGGGGCGCTGCTCCTGAACCCTGATCCGCACCTAGGCGGCCCAAGACCCATTGCCAGCAAACCGGTCACTTTCAGGTTCTGGATCCACCCCTAGACCCGATGCCACATTTGAAACAGTTGTCGTTTATTGAACGTTTTGTAAACTTTTACAGATATTTATGACGTTTAGTTAACGTACTTTTGTTTGGTGGGCGCTCTCCCCCCACCTCTGTAAGGTTCTTATTCATAATCGAACATCAACAGTAGTAAACTTTTAAACAGAAAGCGTACTGGAATCCCTGTTACAGTGTTACTACAAAGTTGGGTACGCACTGAAAAATTAATAGATGCCTTTAATTCAGGGCTTTCAAACACGACCACGAGTAGGATAGGTTGGATTTCACACGCACCGTCGGGAATAAGTGAAATTTTGGCTAAATTAGTAAGTAAATACGAGATTAAGTTAGAATTTTCAAAATTAAACAAACCCAAAGTACTTATATGACTATAAAAAAAGTTGAAATTTATAAGATTATTTCGATGAAACAATGTCGGACACATTACGAAAACCCTTCGAAGAAAAAGACAAATATGGGTAGCGGACCTTTGTAGAGTTACTGTGATGTATATGGTGTCCACAATACAGTATCTTGTCACCCCAGTAAAATACCACCTGATTTCCGTTTTCTTTCAGACCCATTTGAAATGTATGATAGCAGCAACTCTACGATTGAACAACGCATATTGGTTAGTACCTGGGTCCATGAGCGATACGTAATGGCAAAACCATTGAAAATATTTGTAATACACCGGTTTTACCATTACGTGGTCGCTCATGGATCAAGGTACTAAGCCAGTATGCGTTGTTCAATTGTATAGTTGCTATTATCACACATTTCAAATGGGTCTCAAAGAAAAACGAAATTAGTTAGTATTTTACTGGGATGACAAGACATTGTGGACACCCAGTACACTGCTATTACTTGACTAATAAGCTCGGTAAACGAAAATTCATAATATGTCAGTCAAACCTGCGTTGACTCTATCTAATACGTTAGAGTGAAGATCTGAACTATGGACTTGTTTACAAAAGATACATTTCCAAATGGGAAGAAATTAATTTTCTCGTAGAAAATACTGAAGACTTTCTTTTATGTAAAAAGATATAGGAATTTTATGATTTTATATTCTCAGCCTAATTAACGACTTTATTTCTCTATGTTTAAAATTGATTGTCAAGGATAATTATTAAGTTTTAAGCGAAATTGGATCTGTTATCAATACATTTTTATTTCTGCTTTGTTAGCTGGAAAATAGCCCCGCCCACCCACTACAACAGAAACACTAGCGTCGTGCAGACAGAAATAAATTCGATGTATAACAAAAAGATTCTCATATTTTATGAATGTATTTATCTTTTGTCGCATTAAAATTAAGGAAGTCCTCATAAATTAATTTTAATCTAGGCAGGATATTGTGGATTACTTCTTCAGGAGAACCCGTTTCCCTGAAGAAGTAATACACTATATTCTGCTAGATTAGATGGACATATTCGAGTGAAGAATTTCCTTTGCCATTCCAATATGTATGAAGTCTTAATAATGAAGATTTATTTTAAAAGATTCCTATACAGTCATTAGCGAATCCACAGGTGAAGGGGGGTCAAAGGAGCCATGGCCCCCCCTCAAAGCTGAAAAGGTGGGGCTAAACCACTTTTGGCCCCAAAGGCCACGTAAAATACTTTTTCTTATCTTTTTCCTTTATCTTCATATTACCTACAAAAGTGATCTTTATAAGTTATATCTACCTGCTATTTCTATTTTTCTATTTGTGTAACACAAATAACTGACTAAATCTCCTGTGCCATGTTTGTTTGTTTGCTATTCTACATGGCTTC
Organism: Bathynomus jamesi; assembly: GCA_023014485.1. Taxonomy (NCBI): domain Eukaryota; kingdom Metazoa; phylum Arthropoda; class Malacostraca; order Isopoda; family Cirolanidae; genus Bathynomus; species Bathynomus jamesi. The sequence goes on from JAJOZX010003015.1 coordinate 133,744, forward strand.
CACTTTTATTCAATGGTTATTCTTACCATGGTCTCTGGGATAAATCGGACCCTCCCTTGCAAAAATTTTTGCTGCTCCTTTGTGTAACAAATCTAAACTGAACTCAATATCGAAGGTGGTCCTTACTCCTGATAAACCAATGATATTTGTTGTTGGCGAGATGGGTTAAGGTTAGCGTGGGTTGCGTTAGAGTTGGACCCCCGCCAAACGTAGGGGGCTAGATCCGCCAATGTATAAAGTTCCTATCAACCAAGGGGATAACCATTTATTACTACTTTCCTGTTATTACTGATATCAATAATAGTAAAAATAATTTGTATATTCACAGATTTTTTTTTCCTTTTTCAGGAAAAAGCTTTAACCTGACGATAACTGTGAGCACAACCCCACCTCAAGTTACAACTTACTGCAAAGCAATCAAAGTCACCGTAGATGGACCTCGAGAACCGAGGTCGAAAGCACGTAAGTTATAAAATTTTGAATTTAGAAACAATTCACTGGTAACTTTATCACTTATCACTTAGAACTTAACTAATAAATTAATGCAAGAGGGTTTTTCTATTTGGAGTGGTCCCACTATGCATTTTTCGGATCACCTGAAGATCAGGGCCCCCAGCCTTCTTTAGTTAGCTTTATAAGTCTAACTAACGAAAATATCACGACCTAACTTAATGAATCGTTAGGTTAACTGTACGCCCTTGACGATTGGTTAGGTTAGGTCGTTATATTTTCGTTAGTTAGCCTTATAAAGCTAACTAAAGAAGGCTGGGGGGCCCCCTGATCTTCAGGTGATCCCATTTTTCTTACTAACAATACCTCAAACGTAAAATAAATTCAAATGTGTTAAAAGTATTTTTAGACATTATTTTTTTCTTAAGTATTATTAACTAAGCTTTTTTTTTACTTACAATTTGCTTATTCATAAATATTATTGGTAATTTAATTTTAAAATTTCTGTTCTTTATTTTTTTTTTTAAGGTTTTATTAAGTTTTACAATTTTAATCCCACTTTTTTCTCCTTTTTTTAACTCCTAAATTATTACTTTAATACTTAATTCCATTTTTATATTCTTTTTTTTTTTTTACAAAAAAACAATTTTAAATTAATCGAATTCTTCAAATCGACTTTTTTTGGGGTGAAAGCGACTCAAACTTTCGAATGCGTATCGCGTGTCTTTGTCAGAAACAGGTGTAGAATTTGTATAGGGTGGCCACAAAGTCCCTTTGCGTGAAAAACAAGGTCAACATACAGATATGCTGTTATGTCACTGCAAAGGGACTTTGTGGCCACTCTATATATTTCGATTCTAAAGTAGCTCAAAGTAGCAATGAAATGAGTATGAATTTGAATAAGAGTCCAGTGAAGTCTAAAGCTAAAGGGCTAAATTAAATAGTTTAGCTTCACAACTGTTTATGTCATTGTAAATTGTAAGAGCACTACTTTAGGATCTTTTCCGTTTGACTGCCGCCATTGAAACATAAGTGGTGAGTGCCCCCAGCCTTCTTTACTTAGCCTTATAAGGCTAACTAACGAAAATATCACGACCTAACCTAACCAATCGTTAGGTCAACTGTACGACCTTGACGATTGGTTAGGTTAGGTCGTGATATTTTTGTTAGTTAGCCTTATAAAGCTAACTAAAGAAGGCTATGTTTCAATGGCGGCAGTCAAACGGAAAAGATCCCTACTTTATATTTATTTTATTATTAATGATAATAAAGGTTAGTCAATTTAATTCAATTAAAAAAAAATGGATTCTTTCACCATGAATTGAAAATTTTGAAAATTTAGTTAAAAGTAAAAACAGCGAAGATAAATACAGTCCATATCACAGTCGGTAAGGCATAATAATCACAGTTTAGCTCTTCTTTTATCACCCAAAGGTTTAACATTTTATTATAAAGGTCTGACCTTTTAACTTCAGCCAAATTTTAAAAAAAATAAGTTAACTTTCTCGAAAATTAACTACTTTCAAACAGGTATGGTGTAAACTCCTTCGCAACGCAACATTTAAGGTCATATGACGAAGGGGACCTACAGCTTTACGTGGGATCCGAACCACGGATCGCTACATTATCTGGACGGAGAGGATGGCCTTCCACCCAACTACTATCAGACCTAAGGTCGCTTAACGTTACTGGTCAACGGGAAACGGTATTACGACATTGGCCACGACGTAGCCCTGCTCCCAAAAAGCAGATCTTAATTAATAGTAGTTGGTTGTTTTGTTTTACGTCCTTCGTCCAACAGAGGGCATTGAGACGCCTGATAACGCCACCAACCGGGAAAAGAAAGTCCCCTTTAAAAGGGGAACTGGGTCGGGCCAAATACATTACGTGCGGCGGGCTCGTCACTGCAACCCCTCCTCATTTTTTAGACTGGCTTGGGACAGTTTATGGCTTGATTTGAATTAATATTACGTTGTTTCGAAATTATTTAGTTAAAAAAAAACAACGTAACTTCAATAGATTTTATTATACTTGCAAGACAGTGGATCAAGAGTAAAATAATAAGATCCTCCCGAAAGAAGGAGGCGAGGAAGGTAATCTGTTGATCGAAATCTCTGCGTCGTAAGATTGGACTGCAATTTTGTTCATTCAAAGAAATGAAACAATTTAAATTCAGTAGACATTTTGTGTTGCAGGATACCTACGAAAAAAGGGGTACGTTTTGGCCAGTGTCGTAAGAAGGCTTCCTGCCGTCGATCAGCGAAGTTAAGCGACTTGGGTCTGGAAAGTAGATGGATGGGAGACCGTCCTCCGCGATCAGATTATGTAGCGACTCGTGGTTCGGATTCCACGTAAAGCTGTAATAGATCCCCTCCGTTATATAACCTCAGATGTTGTGAAGGAGGTTACATAACCTTATTATTACATTACCTATGAAAAAGCTAAGAAATGTCGTTTCGCGGGAACGGATAAAGATAGGAATTGACGCTGAATGAAAGTAGTATTAATAATAATGATTTGATTCGTGTTTACATAATTCAGTGCAGCGTCTCCGCGCATATCTAGCACACGAATAGATGCAGTACTGAAGCGGCTTTTTATGTTCCGAAGCTAATCATGTCTAATTGTATCATTTATTTTTGTTAAGCAGTCTATTACGAAATTAAATGCCATATTTTTGGTGAGAATAGTCATTTTTGTGGGCCAAGCAAGGATGGGTGACGTGAAACGCCTAAATTGTCATTACTGTTCTAAAGTCTTTGAATATTACACGTTTGCAAAGTTGTTAATGCGGATCACTGAACCGACGACTGTAATTGCCCTTGAATTAAGGCATGGTAATTACTGTAACTTAATTTCAGGACGTTATGGTTACGCATTAACTATTAACTATGGGAGGTCCGGTGCTTGTCTCCCCGACCAAATGGCGTTCAGTTACTGAAAAAATGATACGATTTCAATTCCAGTGAATGTAGCGTGAGGAAAAGTTGAATTCATCAACATTTTAGAACATAATTAAACAAACGGATAAAGTTAGATCTAGAGCAGCTGGGTTAATTCCCCATTAGACACTTCTTCATTCAAAATCATACACAAACAGTCGCTTTCCGCACTCGAAATTCTTTTAGAATTCTAAAAGTAAACTCGCCTTAAGTGACTTCACATCAACATTTGAAATAAACATTGTGGAGTGAAATGAAATCATTGATAACTTAAAATCGTAAAAGCACACTGATGATGGAAGCAAGTTAGCTCCGAAACTTCCATAAATCTAACGAAAGAAATTACCCTCTTCTTTTCATTTTTAATTAAGATTTCCTAACATCAAATCCATTATATATATATATATATATGTGTGTGTGTGTGTGTGTGCGCGCGCGCGCGCGTGTGTCCTAAACTTAAATAAAATGTCCTAAACTTAAAAAAAGACAGGAAAGTGTGGAAGTAGGTGTGGAGAACGAATTAATATGTGTTTACAGAACGACATAAATGATGCGATATAGACATTGAAAGTGCTGAAACTGTCTACTAAAGTCAATGGACGTGTCTTCTGTGACTAAAAACCCACGTGATTACGATCCAATTTGTCAAAATCACTTTCTGTTGATGAGAAAGAACTGCTGATTTTGGCTGTTTTATTCGCTTTAAGTGTTGCCTGGAGGGAAGTGCGAACGAACGGGCCCAAACACGCAACGTAACGGAAAAACTTGGAGTTCGGTAGCGCGATGTCACATTAGAACGAATAGGCCTTGAATCTTCGTTCAAATTCGGCCGTTGCACGCTATTTAGGTTCACTCACTGCCAGGATTCGATTTTGTACTAAGGTGCTCAAAGCTTTATTTCAGTAGGGACTAGTTAACTTATATTCTACAAAACTATAACTATAATATAATGTCAAACTGTGAGACAGATTTATGTTTACTACATAATTATAACGTAATTATACTTAATTATGTTTATTGTATATAATTTCATGATTTTAATACCCACATTTCAGATTACATTTGTATAATTTTTATAATGTTGATAAAGATTCGGTTATATTTGTCACCATTTTCATTTTATTTCACCATTTTCACCATTTTGAGAGAGAGAGAGAGAGAGAGAGAGAGAGAGAGAGAGAGAGAGAGAGAGAGAGAGAGAGAGAGAGAGAGAGAGAGAGAGATCCATATCGATCAGTGCCGCATAAAGCTTTTAAACAGAATGACACCTTACCATTATATTTTAGTTTTAATGATCGGTAGTAAATATATTAAATTTGATAAAATGAGCAAACAATAGTTTGGATTTTGAACATATGGGAAACTACTTTTTTGAACATTTAAAAAAAATGGTTAATCCAACAATGTTCATTCGTTTGTATTTATATAAAATCAAAATTCAGTTAATGACATATTCTTTGCTTGATTTTTTTTTAATACATCCATGAACATTATAAAAGAGGGGTTGGCTTTAATCTTGTTTACAATATAAAGCAGTTAAACTGTCTCTCAATTTCGTAGACTATGACAGTATTTTTTTTATGAGAGAATAAGGTACCAGGGGTCTTTTCCATTTTGGGGGCTAGCAGCGAATTTAATGAAAATTGGTATACTAATGTAGTTTTGGTCACTGATTTCAAAAATAACTTTCTTTTTTTTGAGAAATGAAAAACAAACATGTTAAAGCACTTTAAATAATTAATATGTGTTTTAACTAGCTTAAACTAGTTACAGAGGATTGTGTTAAATTTAGCCAGAGTCACAAACTACTACTGTTTATGAAAAAGTGCTCTAAGTGTGGGAAAGTGTGTTCCTTTGATAAAAATACCCAGTTCTTTCGTTGCCAAAAGCGTCGGTCAAATGGTAAAAAGTGCAACTTTAAGAAGAATACGTTTTTTGAAGGATCCTGGCAGATCTGTAAAAGTAGCAGAAAAAAATCAAGAATTAATGCCCAGTTAGGTCAATTGAATGCCCGGTTAGATCAATTGATTGCCAGGTTAGGTCAATTGAATGGCCGGTTAGGTCAACTGTACGCCCTTGACGATTGGTTAGGTTAAATCATGATATTTTCGTTAAAAACACAGTAATTAATTAAAGTGTTCTAACATGTTTGGTTTTCATTTCTCCAAAAAAAGAAAGTTATTTTTCAAATCAGTGACCAAAACTACATTAGTAGACCGATTTTCATTAAAATTCGCCGCTAGCCCCCAAACGGAAAAGATCCGGTACCAGAAAACACTAAAATTAACTTATTCTCGTGTCATTAATTTAGCAACAACTTTTTTTTTTTAATTTATTATCCGGTTTTTTTAATGTTTTCTGTAATATCTGTATTATCCAAATTTAAATAACCTAAGTCGGTATTCATGCGGGATTTTAATTGAACCAATCTTCACGCATGCGCATAACCGGATTCAAATCGCTTGTGTTCGTTTTCGGTTAATCCATGAAAAATGCTCGAGAGCTGCATCTTAATTTCGATCTCATAATGCTATGAATTATGTCCTATTGCTTCAGCTACAAAAAATCACAGTTAAATAAGGGATGTTTAGCGTGTAAAGTTAAATTTTACGTCCTTAATTGAATTTTAACACGCAGTTCCATGTTCCTTTAACTAATTAATTATGAAACCTAATATAAATAAGCGTATACTACCAGTAAGCCCTATGACACTACTCGGCCTAAAACGTACAAACGCAGTAAAAACTCTGAGTATCTTATTTTGTTATTTAATTCTAGCACTGCCAAACGCTGCATCCGGATGGGCTTCCTCGTAGCCATCTTAGATACCTCGTCTTGAGCCGAGATGTAGTCCGACTCTTTTTAACAGAGATGTCATATAGGTGGTCTCCGATCAAAGTTGATGCAAAGCGAGAATAGTTGGAATGTTATTGTAATTTAATGTTCTAAATTTCAACGCTGTTTAAACAATATTTTGATTTTACAACAAGAGATACATATATATATATATATATATATATATATATCACACACATACACATACACACATATAGAAACTGTTCTTATGCTTCACCTAAAGTCCTAAACTGAAATGAAACACTTACTCTGGCTTATACAGAATCTGAATATTTTGAAATGAAATAGGACCTTCCATTCACAAAATTTGGCTTCTTCAATTTATATTCTAAACTAGAATTAAACTAAATATTTATTCTGATATAAAGTTAAATTTAATGTAAAAATTAATTCACTTGTTATTTGGCACTGATTTGGCACTCTCGACAGAGATTATCGAAAGCTTTTTGTTTAATTAAAAATATTCATAATTCCGAACAACGTGTAGAGATCCTTGAAGTAGTTAAACAAAAATATATGCAGTATTTTAATGGTTCTGAATCCCACACATTACACAATTTAAGGCTCTATCATAAACATTGCAAGAAAGACGGACAAGAAAGGACAATGTTGGCTCGTACTTGCAAAGGTTATCCGTTGGATTCAGTTCGTGCAAAGATTACCATACGAGTAGATTACCAATTTACCATACGAGTTTGCGAGTAGACGAAGATTTTGTACCGTTGTATGCATAATTTTATCTAATGTATTTTTTAATGTATTTATCCTCTCACTTGAAACAGCAAGAGCCAAAGTTTATTACACTCATCCGCAATCAACTATAGCCAAAATAGATTTTTCTCTATTGGGTGCCCAAGTTCTTCCCCCTTTTATTGAAGCTCGATATAATTTCTTTATTATACCATTATATTGTCTATATTTCGAAATGACCCACTCTTATCAGTCAGTTATCAAATCCTTTTAATAGTTAAAGGCCTCATTCATATCTCGTGTAAGTGTGTATTTTTTGTAGGGAAAACACTCGCAAATTTACAAATCTTCGAGTCTCGTTTCGTACGCGGTTTGTTTCTCAGTTCTAATATTAATCTTCTTGTTCATCTTTGAACGGTTTTTTAACCGAGGTCAGGAGACCAGCAGTAATGCGCACTCTGTTTTAAATGCAGTTCCGTGTTTTATGGGCCTAATCAAAGTACTGCTTTGCTTGATAATTTTAGTTCCTCACTGATAATGACTCCAACTCCTCTTCTTCATCGCGGTACAGTTTATTAAACATCTTATAATAAACTTCCGATATGCTTACATTTACGCTTTCGAGTGTTGTTTTGATCTTGGCGCCTCTGCTTCTTTTTTAATTAACTCCATCTTTAGCGTCTACATCACTAATGCAGTTATGAATGAGACTGACCATAGATCCCTGTGACATTCTTTCAGGCTTTGCTCAATTTTAACTTCTTCGCTTTATAACAATTTATCTCTCTGCCTTACATACTTAACATTATGCAATATACGTTTCCAAATGCTTCCCACCTTGGCGTATGATTTGGTTAATGAATTAATTATATTACAATTCAATAATTCTGAAATGTATTAATTAACCTCCGAAATGAAGATAAATAACGTTCACAGGTTCTCTTATCGATATACCTAATGAACGTAAGAGATCAAAGGTACTTGTATACAGAGCTGGGCACTTGCGGCATATTTTGCGGTACTGCGGTACTGCGGTACTACCAAACTACCAAACCGGTACCAAACCGGTACGCGGAAATTTGAATGCGGTAGCGGTACTGCGGTACTTTCAGCGATCCTTTGCGGTACTGCGTTATGCGGTCCCGGTTTGGTAGTTTGGTAGTACCGCAGTACCGCAGTACCGCAAAATATGCCGCAAGTGCCCAGCTCTGCTTGTATAGCACAAATATGTCTATGTTACAATTGTTTCACGTACCTTTAAAGATAAAGAATTTTTCTTTGTTTTTTGTTTGTTTGTATAATTAAATTAATGGAAAAATCGTAATAACTGGCTTAACACGACCTAGTATATACCTCGTCTAGAGTCATGTTTTACATCTGCTCAACGTTGAAGTCACTCTGAATGGTTCACGAGGTTAATTTTATATGGAGAGTTTATGAAAGTTTACCAACAGCCGATGTCAGATTTGATCACTTTCATTCTGTTGTCAATTTTTTTTTTGTACTGGGGTGCTTGACAAACTTTTGCAGTTTAAATTACGTAATGTAGCGAATAAAGGGTCGGTCTTAATGTTTACATCTTTGAAGACAGTCAGACACGTGTCGTGTGGTCCAAGGGATTTATTAGATTTAATTTTATCAAGTAATTTTACAATTTTCTTTCCATTCAGTCCAAGCTGTTTAGCGCTTCGACGTATAATGTATAAATAAACGATGTTTCTAATCAGGAAGATAAATGTGGAAAGCAAGATTTTAATACCTGAAATTATAATTTATTTCTAATTAAACTTTCATAAAATAATTATTTGTTCACTCCATAAAATTGCCTTCTTTAAAATGAAGTGAAACCACCCATTAGATTCTCGATTGTAGTTAATAATGTTAATAACATATACAAAACAATAGAAAAACTATGGGCGCTGTCCCCTCTTTTCCTATTTACTTCGAATGAAGCCTTATTGTATGACAATGATTCATTATGTATTTTACACCATCTTAATTCATGTCTATAAAGTTCATTTATTTTTAACCAGTTTTGAAAGTAAATCCTTTCAAAAGTCTGTATGCACAGAAGGGCTACGTCGTCATGGTCAATGTCGTAACACCGCTTCCCGTAGGTCAGCGAAGTTAAGCGACATTGGGTCTGGGTATTAGTTGAATAGGAGACCGTACTCCGTGTCCAAATTATGTAGCGCTCCGTGATTCGGATTCCACGTAAAACTGTAGATCCCCTCTATCATATGACCTTAGATGTTGAGAAGGAGATTGAATAGCCCCATCAACCTTATGCATCGAGCTTCTGTACTGAAAATATTAATAAAGTAAGAGGGCGTTTCATACCTTAAAATGTTTCCTTGCTCACATTTTCAGTCATATTAATATCCTCCGACATATTCGTAAATGGAATCAAGAATCTTCTGTTTTAATACTTCGTAAATGTGTAAATTTTGTAGTTTCGATACCTGCAATAAAATATGTCGCTCATTTTTCTCATTTCTTTCAATACTTTGGACGTGACCACATCTCAACACCACCTCCCATTGGATCAGCGGAGTTAAGTGACATTGGTGGGTATAGCAATCGGATGACTGACCGTCCTTTGCATCCGGATGATGCGGACCCATGGTTCGGATGCCGCATTAAGTTATTGGTCCCCTCTATCATAACCCTGGCTGTTACTATAAGGGGTTAAATTCCGCAATTAATGAACATAATTTGTTTTAAACTATCCATGTTAACATGAAATGTTAAAATTTCATTTTAACCTTTTTTTTGAGGTATCTTAAACTATTAATATTTATAACAAAAAACTACTCACTCAGTTATCCGTGAATAAGGTCATGGTTACGGATAACCCGACTTCACGGTTAACTCAGTATACTGCGACTGTGGGTTGGTGGTGCAGCCGTTGCTGCCCGCCACTACTGACTGGCCTCCCACCTCGCACGCCACCACACAATTGCAGATTGCAGTACAGTATACAATTAAGTATTTTGTACTCGCCACAAGACGTGAACATATACAAAACCACAAACGCACGTGTATACTCTATGAAGCGCGGAGAGACATTGACTGAGGCGCGTTATGGTGGGCTGGCGGGAGGCGAATCGTGGATGTAAACACCGCGCCAAATGACGGTTAACTGGGTATCATGAGTACGGATAAATGCACAGTGATCACAATTAGTAAATCATAGTTAATTCGATTCACGGTTCAGTGAATCACGGATATTCGTGGTACCCTGGTTCATGTTGGGAGTGTGGGTGTTTTGATAATCAGATGAAAGATGAACGTTGGGGAAGACGGAATGAGATACGAGAGATGAACCCCAAGGTTATACAGGGTGATTCATAAATGTGTTTCATAAATCGCAGGGTGTATTCTTGAGACAAAAATAAAGAAAAAAGAGCATATAAACATAGGTCGAGAAACCCGTAGGTTTCGAGCTATTATAGCACGCGACAGAAAACTGAAACTCCTAAAGATTTTTTACATTTTATGCAAATACACAGTGTGATACATTTGCTTTAGTAAACTAAATGTTTGAAATTCTTTCCTACTTCTTGAATGCATTCCTCAGCACGTCGCAGCAGTGATTGTTTGATACACTCAAAAATTCCTGGAGTATTGCGGATCGTTTCGCAATTGTCTCGAACTCGTTGCCACAATTCATCACGTGCTCGGACTTCTGTAACATGAACTGGGCTTTTTAAATGACCCCACAAGCAGTAATCAAGAGGTTTTAAATCTGGTGACCGAGGTGGCCACGGAATAGGACCATCGCGCCCTATCCACCTGTCAAGATACACAGCATCGAGATATTCCCTCGTTAAACGGGCGAAATGAGCTGGTGCACCATCATGCATGAATCACATTAATCGCCGAGTTTTGATAGGCACATCTTCAAGTAGCAATGGCAAAGTCTGCTCAAGGAAACGCCTATACGAATTTCCAGTCAGTCGCTGCGGTAACAGATATGGGCCGATTTTCATTTTTCTGTCGCGTGCTATAGCTCGAAACCTACGAGTTTCTCGACCTATGTTTATATGGTCTTTTTTCTTTACTTTTGTCCCAAGAATAAACCCTGCGATTTATGAAACACATTTATGAGTCACCCTGTATATTTCTCGAGACAAATTTACGAATAAACATATATAGTTTAGTCTCCTATTTTTCTGGAAGTCCTCACAGCAGAAGGCGTCTGAAGAGTATTTTTTAACTTTATTATTATATTTTGTAGATATTTAATTCCAATATACAGGGTGGACAAAAAGTCTGGGCATCCCTTCATAATATTTACGTATTTAATTTTTACATATCTCACATTTACATATCTAATTTTTGTCGTTTTAGTAATTTTTTGTTAAATATGTAATAAACTCTTTCTTTCACGTACATTATCTTATTTTGAGGGGGTGTCCAGACTTTTTGCCCAACCTGTAATATAATAAATACTAAAACATTAGCGAATAAGTATACAAGTTGTTAACCCTCTTAGAAGATTAGCGTGGCCTATTAAAATATAAGAACATTTGTTTCTCTAGAAATAATGTATTATATTACACGCAATTTAGTTTTTATTATTGGTTACTAACAATAAACTGTTTAATTCAACTTATAAATGTAATTTTCGTTTTGGGGTTTCGTAGACCCGACACTAGTCGCTGCGCGCGCGATCCCACATTGGTCTTCAAGGGTTAAATCAAGAATTATTTTTGATAGGTTGTTTGATATAAAACTCAGCGAAAATAAAGAGCCATTTCGATTCTTAGATTCTCGAAACGAGAAAATTTGTATGAAACCAGTTTGAGTAAACAATTAATGTAATTGTACGTATATTATAGAAAAATAAGGAGTAACCTGTTTTTACGATCTTTAAAATTCGGTGTAATTTTGGTTTAGAAACTATGTAACGAGTTTGCGCTAATATTGGTTAATGGACTGGGTTAACCGAAAGGAAATATATACTGTTAAATAAATAACAAAATTAATTTGACTCTCATTATTTTGATAATTTATTAACTTTATTTCATTAAACAAAGTGATTTGTCTTTATTAATTAATTTTATCAGTTTTGTATACCAGCTCAATTGAGCGCTTGCGGCATTTCTCTTCTTTCACTGAATCGATCGGATATTTTCCTTTTCCTAAGTTTCACTCATGTTCACCTGTCCACCTGTCCAACCCTAATTGTAAGTAACCACTCCACGTCCTTTAATGTCCTCCGAATACGTCCTTTGTCCTTTGGTACTTGTTTCCTTTTCCTGGTTTTGCGTCATTTCACTCGGAAGAGAAAAAATGGAAAATTGAAAAATAATTCGGAAATAAAATTTCTGAAATTAAGAGAAATTTCATTTAAAAATTGGTGAATGTTTTTTTGCTGTCGGTGTTGTCTATTTCAGGGGTGCTTTACTGTCGTTGTGTATTTCAGGGGTATTTTGCTCTCGTGTCTATTTCAGAAGTACTTTGCTGTCGTTTTGTCTATTTCAGGGGTACTTTGCTGTTGTTGTGTATTTCAGGGGTACTTTTCTGTCGTTGTGGCTTTTTCAGAGGTACTTTTGCTACTCAGATAGTTGCTAATGAATCCATGCAGACTTTCCCGACAACCATTTTATAATGGTAAACTAATGCATTTACGGCATATATGCGAGGTATCTATAAATGTTTTAAAAAAGTTCTAGGGTGAATATTAGATGGGGTACTGGGGCATTAATGGGGGTGGGTAGTGGGTTAAGACATGGGGTTTATGATGGATGAGATTGTTTTTACCCGTTATTTGATACGTAGAATAAAACCGGAATTTCTTGAGCTTTGATTACGCCTTGACATTCTTCAGTTAAACTTTATCTCCAGATCAGCATCAGATAGTCATCTTCAAAGTCTTCATATATATATTATATATATATTTTTTTTTGGTATATCCTGCTCTGTCTATCACCACTGACTTCATAATAATGAAGCTATAGAAAGAGGACAGTTTTATTAATTTAATATAAAGTGAACTCAAAATTTTTTTAAATTCATAAAATAATTCGTTAATATATATATATATATATATATTTTTTAAGTTCGGGAAGAACCGATTCGCCTCTATTTAAAAGGGCATATCTCAACGGAAAAACAAAGAAAAAGTGAGAGGAAAGACAGAGGAAAAAGAAAGGGTGGAGGGGACAGTCGAAGTGGAAAAAAACCAAGAATGACAAGGACTGCAGGGTCGAGCCCCATCATCCTTGGGTGCTAGGGCCGGGAGGGCGCACGTGAAACCTCCAGGAACAAGCACGTACAAACGAGCAAAGAGCACTCAAGAGCACGAGCTTAGAACCCCCTTGCGGGGGTTAATATATATATATATATATATATATATATGGTCTCCAAGCAAAGTATGCTCTGTTTTGTTTAATTCATGTGCTACAATGTCCACTATTTTCTACAATACATTATTACTTTCGCGGATTTTTTTTATGTAGTTTAGGCTAGGCTATCATCGAATTTACAGAACAAGATGGCGTATTGTACAGTTTTCTTTCGACGAACATCTTCAGTACAGTTTCTTTTCGACGAACACGACTTTCCAAACTGTCCTTGACACCTCTATTATCTTCGAGTTTCTTCATTAGTCTCTTTATTGCAAATCTGCTATACTGTAGGGACTTTCTTTACTCCAAACTGTTCTTTAAGATCACATTGCACTTGCACGACACTCTTTCTATGGAAATAACGCTTCACAGCAAACATACCCTGAACTCTAAAATACGCCATCTTCTACTGTAAATTCAGTGATAGCGTAGCCTAGTTAACCTAGAGTCCTAGACTAAACTTCACTGAAAATATCCCAAAGTTTCGTGGAAATAATAACATCGTAAAAATTTATATCAAATACTTTGTAGGAAATGAATTAAGCAAAATAGCACACACACACACACACACAGGGTGTTATCAAATTATGTTTCATAAATTAGTATATATATTCAGGACGTCAAAGTGAACAAAAAAGTTCGTATGAACATAAATCCACAATCGCTTCGTTTCCGAAATACATTGCATTTTTGCCAAGGACGATCCAATTAAAATGAAAGTCATTAAAGTTTATCAAAGTTTATTTACAGCAAGTGCTCAAAATGGTTTCCCTGCATCAGAGTACGAGCCGCATACGTTCGAAAACACCTACATGGTTGCGTGTTGTTTCTGAACAATCTTGAACTGCCACAATTCATCTATGCAGGGCCGCCGAGAGCTGCCCCGGGCCCCGGGGAAGGATTGTTATATGGGCTCCCCTGTTTACTCAGTATTTTATTATGAATCTGTTTTGTGTACATAACAAGCAAACTGATTATATGTCCAAGTCACTATTCAAAACATGCAGTATGAATAAGCAACTCAGAAGGAAATGACCATTTTATTTTTCGAATCAATTATATTAATTAACGAACTAAGAAGGGAAAATGATAAAGCAAGAGAGATGTGGCTTGAAGAGTAGTGCAGGGAAATGGAGGAATTAGAAAGGAAAGGAAGAACTGATTTAATGTACCAAAAAGATAAGGAATAAATAGATGGAAAAGAAGTAGCTTGGGAGTGCGAGAAATAGATGGGAGAAATGGAGAAAAACTGAAAAAACCGGAAGGTATAAGGAAGAGATGGATTGAGTATATTGAAGAACTGTATGATAAAGAGAACAAACCTAATAACATCGAAATGGAGGAAGCAGATGAGGTGGAAGTAGATTGTATGGGACCGGCATATTGGAAAGAGAAGTAGAGATGGCTATAAAAGATCTAAGAAATAGCAAGGCCCTAGAACCAGATGATGTACCAGCTGAACTTCTGAAAAGTCTTGAAGGTGATGCTAGAGAGGAGGTGAATGTGTTGTGCGGAAACATGTATGAAAGTGGAGACTGGCCTGCTGACTTCATGAGTCTCTATGATTACTATCCCAAGAGACCGAGAGCCACCAAGTGTTCAGAATTTCGAACCATAAGCTTGGTCAGCCATGCATCAAAAATAATGCTAAGGATACTAACCAGAAGACTAACGAACGGAGCTGAACAATACATTGGAGAGTATCAGTTTGGATTTACGTCAAAATGCGGAACAAGAGAAGCTATTGGTATTATGAGAATGATGGGAGAGAGAGTGCTGGAGCATGATCAGGAAATGTTTGTTTGTTTTATTGACTTTGAAAAAGCTTTTGACAGAGTCCAATGGAGAAAAAAATGGAAATATTGAAGAATATTAGTGTTGACTGGAGGGACCGTAGGCTGATAAAAAATCTATATCTTGGCCAGACTGTGAAAGTTAGAGTTGCAGGAGGAGAATCAGAGCCTGGACTGGTTGGAAGAGGGGCCAGGCAAGGATGCTCCCTGTCCCCCGTGTTATTTAACATCTATGCGGAAGCAATGATAATAGAAGCACTCTCAGATCTGGAAGAGGGAATCAGAGTGGGAGGTAAATTGATTAAATCTGTAAGGTTTGCAGATGACAAGGCATTTGTTTGTAGTACTGAGGAAGGACTGCAAAGAATGGTCAATAGCTTGACAACAACGGCGGAAGAATTCGGAATGAGAATTAATGAGACCGAGACAAAAGTAATGAAAATTGCAAGAAGGAAAGGAACACAAATGAACCTAACGATAGGAAATCGGACCTTAGAAGCTGAGCAGTTTAAATATCTGGGAAGTTTATTAACCAACAATGGAGATTACAATAAGGAAGTAAGATCTAGAATCGGTACGGGTAAGGTATCTTTTGAGAGACAGAGAAAACTACTTACAGGTAAACTCAACTTGAAGCTGAAGAAAAGGTTAGTAAAAAGCTTGATATGGAGTGTGTTACTGTATGGATCAGAAACATGGACACTGAAAACAACTGAAAAGAAATTCCTGGAAAGTTTTGAAATGTGGATTTGGAGAAGAATGCTAAAGATAAGCTGGAGGGAACACCAAAGTAATGAGGAAGTACTGCAACAGGTGAGGAAGGAAAGAAGACTCATTAAGGTGATAAGAGAAAGACAGAAGAAATGGATCGGACATGTGCTGAGAGAAGGATTGTTGAAGGAGGTGATAGAGGGTAGATATGAAGGTAGAAGGCCGAGGGGAAGGAAAAGGAAAGCAATGCTGGATGATTTGAAGGCAGGCAGGAGCTATCATGAGATGAAAAGGATAGCTCAGGATAGAACACTTTGGCGGGACACATGAGTTGGATCTGCCTGATAGGCAGAACACGATGGATGGATGGATGGATGGATGGATGGATATTAATTTTGTCACCATACAATTTACAAATGCAGTACCAGTCCATGCAGGCAAGACAATTGTTTACTGCAAGATTTTCATAATTAGAAGTGTACTTTCTTTGCCTTCTCTCTAGCAAAGTGGTAAATGATTCTGATGAAATTTAAAGTACGGGCTAACTGGTTTTCAATTACAATGGTTCCCAGATCTGTCAGTCGGTCTTGGGCATTGGTGGACCGCAGATAATATTTTTATCTGTTTCAGTTTGACTATGGTAATCTATATAAAATGTATGTTCATTAATTATATTTCCTCTCTGTTATTTAATCAATTGTTTTATTAATATTTTTAGATTTTATCCCCCCCCCCCCCCCTCTTTCCGGGCCCAGGGAATTTTTCCACCCTCTCGGTGGGCCTGCATCTGTTATTAACTTCCCTCGCATGAACAAGATTTTTTAAATAACCCGACAAGAAAAAGTCATTTGCATTTAGGTCCGGAGGCCTGGATGGCCATTGGCCAAGCTACGGGACCATGCCGCCCTATCCACTGCTGAGGATATTCTTCATTCAGAAAAATTTCTAACATCAGTAGTATTTTCATAAACTTTAATGACTTTTATTTTAATTGGATCGTCCTCGGCAAAAAAGCAATGTATCTCGGAAACGAAGCGATTGTAGATTTATGTTCATACGAACTTTTTTTCACTTTGAGGTCCTGAATGTGTATACTAATTTATGAAACATAATTTGATAACGCCCTGTGTGTATATATATATATATATATATATATATATATATATTATATATATATATATATATATATTAGGGTGGCCCTTATTTTTAGAAATTGCAAATTTCACCGTCTCACCCGCTTAATATATTCCATTTGTCAAAAAACAAAATGTGCAAAATCTCAAGTAATTATAAATATTCTTATTGGTCCCGCACAAGGACTCAAATTTAGTTAATTATTGAAACATAAATACACGAATTTTTTATTAGCGTTCCTTCATAAGGGCAAATAACAGCAGTTAAAGAAGAGCATAAACTAAAATAGACATTGACTACTGATTAAGTAGAAACTGAATTGAACTAAACATTTTAGGACTGAAAGCATAGTAAATTTGGCCTAGTAGGGATGGTTGCTTATGAGGCCCCCCTAAATATTAATTGATTTTAATAAAACTTCTTTGGTACACGTTTTATATTAATAGGAAAAAGATGCGGGGGTGAGACCCCCAAAGTTTGGTTGATTGGGTGGTTTTATACATATAAGAATTGAATTGAACTATGATAATATATATTTTGGTTGATTGGGTGGTTCTTATATGTATAAGACCCACCCAATCAACCAAAATTTGGGGGTCTCACCCCCACATTTTTTTCCTATTAATATAAAACGTGTACCAAAGAAGTTTTATTAAAATATTAAAATCAATTAATATTTAGGGGGGCCTCATAAGCAACCATCCCTACTAGGCCAAATTTACTATGCTTTCAGTCCTAAAATGTTTAGTTCAATTCAGTTTCTACTTAATCAGTAGTCAATGTCTATTTTAGTTTATGCTCTTCTTTAACTGCTGTTATTTGCCCTTATGAAGGAACGCTAATAAAAAATTCGTGTATTTATGTTTCAATAATTACCTAAATTTGAGTCCTTGTGCGGGACCAATAAGAATATTTATAATTACTTGAGATTTTGCACATTTTGTTTTTTGTCAAATGGAATATATTGAGGGGGTGAGACGGTGAAATTTGCAATTTCGAAAAATAAGGGCCACCCTAATATATATATATACAGGGGCGGATTAATTGTACTTCGGGCTTGAGGCTAATTTTATTTTGGGGGCCATTTTCTATAGATTTTTATTAACAATACATGTACACTACGTAGTACACTTACACGAATTATATGTACGGTGCTCAGGTTAATTGAGAAACAAACTTAAAAGAACCTTAACACAGTGTATTTTGCCGTTTGCTAAAACCAAACAGTATTAAACAAACTTTACTTTAGGGCCTTAAAACATAAAATAAAACAGGGAATTTGTCAGTTTGTGTACTCTGTCATATTTAATCAAAGAAGTTTGCGAAATCTCGAATTATATTATCGAAACTCGAAACTAGGTTGAGTGGGGACCCCCCCCTCAAGCATGGGGGGGCCTGAGGCTTCAGCCTTAATTGCCTGAATGATAACTCGCCACTGTATAATATATATATATATATATATATATATATATATATATATATATATATATATAATTATTATATATATATCGGTAATTTTTTTAAAACTCTGACACTTGAAAAGTTTGTATTTTTTATTAACTGAAATTAAAGCATGAAATTTTTTATTAAATATTTTACTGCCCCGAGATGGGCAATACCCGCATCAAGTGGGAAAAATAAGTCTCCTTTAAAAGGGGAAACATTTTTGCTAATTAGTTCTTTTGGATATAAAAAGTTCTGTGGTATGCGGTCTACCTACGATTCGGCGGTCTACCTTTTAATTATAGCTTCTTAGCTTGTTTACTAATTGCTTGTTTACATCCCAATGTCAATCGCCCTTGACGATTGGTTAGGTTTAGTCATGATATTTTCGTTAGTTTTAACGAAAATATCATGACTAAACCTAACCAATCGTAGGTAGACCGCATACTATAGTAGCACCAAAGGTTCTTACTATAAAGATTAGTATATTGTATGGAAACTATTTTATAGTCGATGGGTTTGTTCCGTCTGTCTCAGGCTTGTATTGGTTTCTCTCGATAAGGAGACTGAACTCAGACTTATGGCTGGTAATATCCAAAGCTTGGATCCTATAATTATAGCATAAATTCCCTTGGGAATCGATAGATATGTAATAAATTGATTTAAAGGAAAGAAAAGAAGAAAATGAAAAGGTTGTTCGTTGTAGTATTGCTCAAAACTTTTTCCCAAGACAAACCTTCGACCGACGGACAAAGTTCTCGAAACGACAAATTTTTTTAGATTGGAAAATATTTCGACGAGTGGTTCCTGGACTCCATAAATAAATTCAACGAAGCTAAGTTACCTAATCTAACCTACTGTATCGTGGCATAACTTAACTTAACCTTTATTTACAAAGGCAATCCTTACAAATTTCATAAATAATAAAAATAGAATTCCTGCTTACGTGCCAAAATTATCATTTGAATTAAATATAGGGTTGATTTTTTTAAACCTCTGATATTTTAAAAGGTTTGTATTTTCTTTATTAATTGAAATAAAAGGGTGAAATTTTTAGTGTACCTTCTCTACACATGGGGAATTAGTCCCCTAGTGCAAAACATGCTCTATGTGATGCCATCTCAGTTTATTAACTCTTTGTACACGAACAACAAAATTTTGCAGTACTCTGGACAGAGTAGCTGTTGAAATCTGAGAAATTTCTTGTTCATTTGATGTTTCAGTTCTTGTATTGTGTGTAGATTCTTTTGAACAATATCTTTTAAATAACTCCACAGATAAAAGACACAGGGGTTTAGATCTAGTGTTGTTGGTGGCCATGATACGAGTATTCCTTTATTATAAACCACGGGAAATCTGTTGGACAGAACTGTTCCATCAAAAATATCGTGTAAGTATGAGTAAGCTGACGTCACGTAGAGCATGTTTTGCACAATGGGACTAATTCCACATGTGTAGAGAAGGTACAATAAAAATTCCATGCTCTTACTTCCGTCAATTAAAAAAATTACAAACCTTGGATCACCTGAAGATCAGGGCCCCCAACCTTCGTTAGTTAGCCTTATAAGGCTAACTAACGAGAATATTACGACTTAACCTAACCAATCGTTAGGTCAACTGTACGCCCTTGACGAGTGGTTAGGTTAGGTCGTGATAGTTTTGTTAGTTAGCCTTATAGGGCTAACTAACGAAGGCTGGGGGCCCTGATCTTCGGGTGATCCCAAACCTTTTAAAGTGTCACATGTTCAAAAACATATCCGATATTTTATGTATTATTAATGCATTAATTGTAAGCAGGATTGGGTCGGAGTGGGTATGATTACGTTAGGTAAGATTAGGTAAAGTTAGATTAGGTTAAAGTAAATTACTCGTACAATGTATTTTAAATAGGTCCTCACCCACTGCCTTCCTGTAAGGTAATTAAATAATACAAATATTAATATATGAGAGGCCGCTTAAAATAGTTTTGGGGATTTTTTCAATTAATTTTTACTGAGCTAAAATAATTTTGGGAAATTCACAATTAAAATTAATTTTCAAATAAAGTTAAGATAAATTTTCACGCGCGCACACACACACACACACACACACACACACACACACACACACACACACATATTTTTTTAATTTGTTTCGTTTTCCCTCCTCATCTTGCGCGGAATATTCTCCTATACAAGCGTCGTTCTTTACATATATATATATATATATATATATATATATATATTTCACTGAGTGGCCTATAGTTCAAGGGAACCGAACCATTAAGATACGAGTAAATAAAATCATCAAAACCCTAACTCATTTTTTGTTTGTAATGATGCCAAACATTTCGCGAAGGTCTATCCCCTTCATCAGTGGTCGCCAGCACCTGTGACTCAGTGGGTAACACCGTTTCCCCTTTGGCGAATGAAGACAATGAGGTCGAGGGTTCGACTACCGATGGTGCTGGTTAATAATGATGCGGGAGGGAGTTAACGAAATGGGAACGCATTAGTTGTTGGCCATAGCGCTGTGCCAGTTTCTGGCCCTCCAAACTCATTATTATTATTATTTAAACTAACTTGATTTTAAACTGAAAGATTGGCCAGTCACTCATTTATTTTCCAAGTTTATTTTTTATAGTAAATTCCATGGAATTTTTTTAAAAATAAATATAAAAATTGTAAATGTCTTTTACTGTTTTTTTTTTTTTTTTTTTTTTTTTTTTTTTTTGCCGACATTTATTTTGTTTTATTTCCTAACTTTATCTTCTTCTCAAACCTTTGATTTTCTTCACCACAAACTATGAACATAATTTTTTAAAAAATTATTTTACAACAATTAACTTGTCAATATTTGAGATATTAAAAGTTCAAATTTCACCTATAAGTACCACAACATAGTATATGGGATTTACCACCCATTATATATATACATACACACACACACAGTATATATATATATATATTATTTTTTTTTTAGAGCTCCGACTCACTTTTATTCATAGGGAGGCCTATTCTCATCATCAGTGATTTATAAGATTTGTAAATAAATCGAGAAATGAGTACATTAAATTATATAACTGCAACGAAGTACGAAATAAAGTACATTAAAATAGATTAAAATAATAAAAATAATTATTTCACCGTAAAATTGAGAATATTAAATTTTTTAATTTGTTTACAATAATTTTAACCTAAAAAATAACCCTAAAAAAATTAACTTTGAAACCCTCTTTGAAATCCTTCGTAGCGAGTTACATTTTAGATATATTTCAAAAACCAATTGAATATCCCTGTGCCACTTAGTTTATCTTTTAGGCTGCGCTGCGCATTATATTGGTAGTACCATTCATCATTACAAATGTATAGAATAAATGAACGCAAATGGACGCAATGATTGGCATATCATCCAAAAATGGACGTAGAAACCCCCCAAAATCCTTTATTCTTCTAGAATAAGAAGTTATTACAAAATAAAGTTATACATCGCATGTTTATAAGATATTAAATTAAGGGTGACAAATTGATAAATTTATAACGTACTAAACAGACGAATACACCGTTTAAGTAAGTCTTTATGTTAAATCCGCAATACGGGACCACAGCTACAGTAAAGACCATGCACACCTAATAAGCAATCATTTTAAAATTTAACGCTGATCCATCAACAACCAACAAAATCACTCGCAGCTATTACAGTCTTTATACGTGCACAGTTACCACCCACAATTCAACGACCATACACTTCCGCTTCGCGACTGAAAATACTGTGTTACGTTATTTTAAATCCTAAATGAATAACTTTATAATGTATAATTCACTACATATGGAAACTGCCTCTTTACGGTTTCAGACTTAGAAGGTAATATTTAGAACAATTTTGAGTTAAATTATATTGGAAGCAAATTATAACATTTAATGATCTTAATTTTAAGAGTAAAACCATGATTTGGGTGTATCTTTTTATAATTTAACCATGATTTGGGTGTATCTTTTTAAGAATGAAACCATGATTTGGGTGTATCTTTTTATGATTTAACTCTTTGTATTTAATATATTTTAATGTATTTTATACCTTATTTAGTTGTAATATTTTGTTGCGATATTTATTTGCGGGCATTTGCCCTTGGCCCTTCCTTCCTGCCTAAAAAATTAATCAATTTAATGTGCTAATTTCTCAATTTATATATAAGTTATAATAATTAAACGTATTATAGACCACTGATGATGAGAATAGACTTTCCCGCCGAAACGTTGGGCTCTTTTTTATATACTGTAGAAATAAAAGTGAGAGACGGAGGTCTTATATACTCTCTCTCTCTCTCTCTCTCTCTCTCTCTCTCTCTCTACATATATTTAAAATGCAGTACATCCCTATCCTATGTTGTGGTACTTACAGGTGAAATTTGAACTTTTAATATCTCAAATGTTGACAAATTAATTATTGTAAAATAATTTAAAAAAAATATATATATATATATATATATATATTCATAGTTTGTGGTGAAGAAAAACAAAGGTTTGAGGAGCAGATAAAGTTAGTAAATAAAACAGAATAAATGTCTGCAAAAAAAACAAAAAAAACAGTAAAAGACATTTACAATTTTTATATTTATTTTAAAAACATTTCATGGAATTTACTATTAAAAGTAAATTTAGAAAATAAAAGAGTGA
This sequence comes from Bathynomus jamesi, assembly GCA_023014485.1. Classification (NCBI taxonomy): domain Eukaryota; kingdom Metazoa; phylum Arthropoda; class Malacostraca; order Isopoda; family Cirolanidae; genus Bathynomus; species Bathynomus jamesi. Next base: position 156,774 of record JAJOZX010003015.1, read on the forward strand.
CTGGACAATCTTTGAATTTAAAGTTAGGTTAAGTTAATTTAGAGGAGTGACAGATATTTAGTGAAGCGGTACTGAAGCATTGAGAAGAGTATAAGAGGAAGAGGCAAGAAGTAAAGAGAAAAGTGAGAGAGCTGACAGAGACACCAAATGAGAGATGGGGTATGAGAGTGTCAGAAAATTTCAGGGCGAACAAAAAGATGTTTTGGAGAGAAGTGAATAATGTGAGGAAAGTGAGAGGGCAGATGAGCATGACTGTGAAAAAGAGTCGATGGGAAGTGATGTCAGATAGAGAAGTTGCGAGGACAAGGTGGAGTGAATATTTTGAGGGACTATTGAACGTGTCGGAAGAGGGGAAGCGGATGTAGCTTGTTTGGGCAGAGAGGGGGTTCAGAGTAGGAGAGTTGTGGCGAATGGGTTGGTTCGTAGGGAAGAGGTGGTGGAGGTCCTAGGCAGGATGAAAGGTGGAATAGCGGTAGGAGTGGATGAGATTGCTGTAGAGCGGTGAATGTAGTGTTCATTGGTTAATGCGTTTGTTTAATGTATGTATGAACACAGGCGAGCTGCCTCAGGACTGGCGGAGTGCATGTATCGTCCCCCTGTATAAAGGCAGGAGGGACAAAAATGTATGCTCGAATTATACACTGGGCAACACGTATTTTATTGAATGATATCTGACACTTGATTCTAGGTAATTTGGGTGCGCTGAATACGAATTTCAACTCGGTTTGGCTCTATCAGGTCCTGATTCTTGTCGACAGCCTATGTGCCATTTTCCAGATTTTTCAAATTAGGACTAAAAAATTAAGTCATGTGTTACATTTTTTTTCAAGTTTCATGAATACAAGCAGTTCAAACTACAGTAAAATTACATTATAACGATAGAAATGACTTAAAATAAAAAACAAACAGATATGAAGCTTTCACTGTGGCAAAAATTTTCTTTTGTAAGACTTTCTAGCGTATTTGCTTGTTGATGGCAGGTCTCTTTTCAAGCACCAGCAGTAATCAGCCATCATGTGGGAATCCCAGCGGCCTTGGTACCGTTCCTCCATAATTTTGATATCTTGGTGGAATCTCTCCCCTTGTTCGTCACTTACATCGCCTAAATTACTTGGAAATTGGTCAAGATGGCTATTCAAAAAATGCATTTTTATGCTCATATTGCAACCTAACTCTTTGTAGTCCCTTAAAAGTTTTTTTACGATTTCTTCGTAGTTATCTGCCCTATAATTGCTTAAAAAGTTTTCTATCAAGTCCACGAATGAGAACCAGCCATTTTTTTCGCGTTCATTCATGACATTAGGAAAATTGCTGTCTTTAATCATTGTTCTTATTTGTGGACCGTCGAAAATTCCCGCCTTGATTTTTTCATAACTTAAACTTGGAAATTTTGAAGTTATGTATTTGAAACACTCGCCGTTCGTATCTAAAGCTTTTACATATTGTTTAATGAGGCCTAGTTTTATATGCAGAGGAGGAAATATGATTTTATCTCTGCTCACTAAAGGTGGATTAATTACGTTTTTTTCTCCGACAGTAAGTGATGTTCGTGCTGGCCAGATTTGTTTGAAATAATGTTCTTCCTTGGCTCTGCTGTCCCATAAGCAAAGGAAGCAGGGATATTTAGTATACCCTCCTTGTTGTCCTAGCAGAAAATTAACCATTTTTAAGTCAACACATATGATCCACTCGTGCTCCTATATTTGATAAGATTTAAAACCTTTTCTATATGTTCATACTTTTCTTTTAATTTTGTTGAGTGCCCAATCGGTATCGAGCCGTATAGATTGCCATTATGCAACAACACACACTTAAGACTTCTTTTCGAACTGTCTAAAAACAAGCGCCAATCATTTGCATCGTAAGACTCAACCCCCATCTTCTTTAACAAACCAACTATGTCGCAGCAATATACTAAACTATCCTCTGTTCTAAAATATTTAACAAGTTCTTCTTCTCTTTTTCTGTAAAATGAAATGTGTGTTTGAAGTAAGCAAGTTTTTCTCTTTAAGTCTTGAAGCTAAAATTTCCGCAGCCTTTTTTGGCAAATTTAGATCCCTTACAAGATCATTCAACTCGGCCTGGTTAAACTTTTGCGGATCGTTTTGACTTTCAAATACGCTGGGGTCAAAATCGGTGTCTGACTCCTCAAAGTGCATAACAATATTTTCAGGAACATCTTCAACTAATTCTTGAGTTGGCAGACCCTTAAATTTTGGAATGGGGATCTCATTTGAATGTAGCACAGGTCGTATCGCGGTGTCGAAATTTGGGTACTCGATACAATGTTTATTTTTCTTAGAGAAGCCCGAAGTCTTGACAAAGCAAAGGTAGCAATCGGTCTCGTAGTTAGTAGGCTCTCGCCACACCTGATATGGAAAAAAAATTGTAAAGCGTTAACAAAAGCGACGAGAGACTTGTTTTTATGAATTTTATCAAAAGTTATCACCCAAACATTTAACATTTCTATGTGTTTCAACCTTATGCAATATTTGAGATTCTTATAAACATTTTCTGTAAATTTTTGTTTATGTACCTAAGTTACAATTACATTTAGGTAAGTTACAGTATACTAATGATTAAATTACGTAGTTTTATGAAATCATAAACTTACCATCGGAACTCCAAAAGGTATTTTTGAATCCGAACCCTTCGTCCAATGTCGCAGTCTTTCAATGCATATAGTGCAGGCTTTATGTGGAGCCCACGATTTATCTTGGTCCCCCAGTTTTATGCCAAAATAAGCTAAGTAAGCTCTTTTTACGAAGTCAGTTATATTTGCTCGTTGATGTGGAAGTGTAAAATTTCCACATATATAACAGAAGGAATCAGGGTTGTTTTTGCATTTGAACTTTCTAGTGCTTGATGACATATTGCTTGATTGTTCTGCCAATTTGTAAAGGTATTTAAAGCCCTTAATTCATATAAATTTAAGAAAATCTGAAATATAAACACAAAAATTAGTTTAAATAGGTACTTATTATGAAATAGGTACTTACAATCTATGAAATTAAACTAGAAACACGGATGAGTAGGTACAATATAAATTACGTCTAATTAAATCAACTATATTAAATCACGATGACAAAATTACTCACTAAATCATATGCCAATTCAAAATTATGTTAATGCCCAAACTTAATTAACTAACTCAACTGACTGACTGACTGACTGACTGACTGACTGATTGAATTGACTGATTAACTCTGGAAACGAGTCGCTTTTATATATTTTAGTTGTCCCTCTAGAATACTCTACAGAGAACAGGAACGCTCGAGAAAATTTTAGAATTCTATGATATTTTTAGCTTAATTTACTAATATTAAAATGGGTTAAAAATGACAAAATTAAAAATATTTTTAGGGTGTTACATATAAAAATATACATAATACAACAATACCATAACAATAGGTACAAATACCTAGATAAAAACCTAGTTGCATAATGTGTAACTGCAAAAAGACTTAGCGAGTATTGAGAAAAAAACCTTTTTATGAATACGACGAAAGAAGAGGGGTGTTGAGCAAAATCAGGACCTGATAGAGCAAAACCGAGTAAAAATTCGTGCTCAGCGCACCCAAATTACCTAGAAGTAACTGTCAAATCTAATTCAATAGACAAAAATTTGAAATTTGTTCCCCAGTGTTATAGAGGAATTAGTCTGTTGAGTGTGCCAGGTAAGATGTGTGGGAGAGTGGTGATTGAAAGGGTGGTGGCATGCACGGAGCAACATATTGAGGAGGAGCAAGGAGGTTTTAGAAGAGGTAGAGGGTGTGTGGACCAGGTGTAGGTTGAAGATGTGTGAGAAATACTTGGAGAAAGAAAGGGATCTGCATGTGGCGTTCATGGATCTTGAAAAAGCGTATGATAGGGTTGACAGAAAGGCGTTGTGTCAAGTGCTGTACGTGTATGAAGTGCATGGGTAGTTGTTGAATGCGGTGAAAAGTTTTTACCGAGAGAGTAGAGCATGTGTGCGTGTGGGAGGAGAGGAGGGCGAGTGGTTTTTGGTGAAAGTGGGTCTACGGCAGGGTTGTGTGATGTCTCCCTGGTTGTTTAATGTGTTTATAGACGGGGTGGTGAAAGAGGTGAATGCAAGGTTCATGGGGAGGGGAGCTGGGGTGAAGCATGTTACGAAAGGGAAGTGAAGCAGTTGTTGTATGCGGATGATACGGGATGATACTCGAGAGAAAAGCTACAGAGACTGGTAACTGAGTTCGGGAGGGTGTGTGAAAGAAGGAAGCTAAGAATAAATGTAAATAAGAGTAAGGTTATGTGGTGCTGTAAAGGGGAGGTACGTGAGCGACTGAGTGTAAGTTTGTATGGTGAGGAAATGGAAGAAGTGGCATGTTTCAGGTACTTAGGGGTGGATTTGGCGAGGAATGGGACTATGGAGGTGGAGGTGAGTCACCGGGTGGAAGAAGGGGCAAAGGTATTGGGTGCCCTAAGAAGTGTTTGGAAGGAGAGAGATCAGTGTCTATGGGTGCGAAGATGGGTATATATGAAGGTATAGTAGTGCAACAGTGTTGTGTGGATGTGAGGCTTGGGTGGCGAATGCGAAGGAAAGGAAAAGGGTGGATGTACTGGAAATGAAATGCTTGAATACGATCTGTGGGGTGAGGCGGATTGATCATGTGAGAAGCACTGCTATCCGTGAGAAGTGTGGGAGTCGAAGGAGTCTTGTGGAGAAAGCAGATGAGGGGGTGTTAAAATGGCTTGGGCATATGGAGCGGATGAGTGAGGAGAGGATGGTGAAGAGGATTTACGTATCAGAGGCGGAGGGGGAAAGGGGGAGGAGTAGAAAGAGGAGGAGATGGAGGGATGGGGTGAAGGAAGCTTTGGATCAGTGGGGCTTGGACGTCTGGAGGGTGAAAGACGCGCACTGGATAGAAAAAAGTGGAACGATGTGGTATATAGGGGGGGGGGGCGACGGGCTGGCAATGTGCCACCTCAGGGTGTATAAAGCGGTCTGGGTAAATCGTGGAGTAGTTTGCGGGGCTGGGTTGTGGAATTGTTGTTCTGAGGCAGGTGCATTATTGTCATGTCAGCTGATGAAGTTAATATGATCGATTGAAACGCTTCTCGCCCGTCCTTGACGCGACCTCACTACGGTGAAAGAGGTATTTGGGTATAAAAAAAAGAAAAAAGTTAGTTTAAATAATAACCAGTTTGGAGGGCCAGAAATTGGCACAGCGTTCAGGCCAGCAACTAATGTGGCTTAGGTTATTTAGGGCGACACTTTACAATTTATGAGAAGTCACGGCAGCACATGTAACTCAATGAGTAACATTTCCCTTCCTTTAAGCGAAGTGGTCGGGGGTTCGGCTTCCGTTGGTGTAGTAATAATAATAATAATAATAATAATAATAATAATAATAATAAAAAAGGAGTTAGCGCAATGGTCCGCATTAGTCCAGCGTGACCACTGTGCCCTCCTGATTGATTATTATTATGAGAAGTTGCGTTTATGTACAGTTTCTAGCTAAATTCATCCAGTAAATTGATAAGCTGATGTGTCAATACTGTACTGGTAAAATATCCGATGGAGTATGTCTTGGCTAATGCAGTAATACTTCTTCCCGTTCAGCGACAATGACTCTGGGTATAGTTGGATCGGGAACCGTCCCCGTTGTCCAAATTATGTAGCGACCCGTAGTTCGGATTCCCCGTAAAGCTGTATGTCGTCCGTCATATGATCTGAGATCACTGGTTCCCAACCAGTGGGCCATGGCCCAATTGCTTGTCTTTTAGCATCATGTTAATAAATGTTAATAACAAAAATTTGCTTATTAAACCTTACGTAAACATGATACCAGCTTAGCAATATGGGAGGTGGGCCATGAGTTATTCGAATCAACTCTGGTGGACAATCGCTTCAAAAAGGTTGGGAACCACTCACTGTCTTAGATGATGCGAAGGAGGTTAAACAAACCTATCATTACATTTGTAAGAAATCATTATATATATGCGTCCGTTATGACGTCACACGAATCATAAGAGAATTGGTCATAAAAAAGGATGTTCAATATTTGTGAAGGACATCGGAAAATATAAATTGTAGAAACAATTTCCACATTTTTGAAAAAGACTTAAACATTCCAGATTTTACTCCCTTCACTTCTCCGATTACTGTATATGCAATCCACCAATCAGAGATCTTCAAACAAAAAGCGTTACCCAATAGGATCGCGGCATTTTGAGTAATTAAATTAAAAGGCACTCCTTCGAATCCTTTCCCAATCATTTAAGGTCATCCTTCAGGATGGATTCGCGTAAGAAAGAAGAAAAGCTTTCAGAATTAAATGTGTTCTCATCATTTGTTAAATTCTATTTTCATCTTCATTTGCAGTTTCATTACCTGTTATTTACCTGTTTCTTGTTTAGAATCTGTTGTCTTTCATTTTACAAGTTGTTGTTTTTCATTTTTATGTCGTGTTTAGTTTAGTCGTTTTTAGAATTATTGTTTCTTCTTTTGACTTTTTATTTCTTTGTTCAAGCTCGTTTCTCTGCTTTTTGTGTGTCTCCTTTCCTCGTCCGTTTACAGTGTTCATCCCTGTTTGTCTTTCCCCTTCTTTATCTTCCCATTCTCTTTGTCCAGCGTTCGATAAAGGCTCGGTCAGACGCTGTTTGCAGGAAGCTTCCTAATAGGCTTTGAAATCGGCGTGAAATACCAAAAGTTGTTCGTAGTGAAGAGGAAGGTCACGCGTGGCTGCAACACCAATTCCTGACACACGGACGTGTAACCTCGTTTTTACATGAAGAGACGTTTAATTAAAGATGCAAAACTTGATTCTCAAAAGTTCATCCGAGACAATCCAGTGAAGAGAAATAGATACAGAAACATTTTAATTAATAGTCACTTGCTCAAGTGACCTACGTAATTCAGCGATTTGCTATAAACAAACGTTTTTCGCATTGTAATAACTGACACAACCTCACTAGCCAATTTTCGCCAGGTAACTGAAAATACCCGACTCTGTTTCCAAATTTCTAAATTCGTATCTACGGGTATGAGAGTTCCGCATTAGTGAGGGATTAAGGTATATTTGATTGAAGTTAAAATGCACGCGTGCTTTTCCATCTTACATAAGAGGTTACCCACGAATGCAAGTTATTGCAACTCCAGGAGGCGTGTTTAAAAATATCGAATATTACGATTTACAGCAGTTTTGGGTGTTCATTGTTGTTTATAGATTGACTTCTTTGATTATTTTGAACGTCAATCTGTAGAAGTAACTCAAAAGAAAATAAAAATTGAGACAAATCCTACTAATACTGAACGGGTCCTGAGAATGATCACAATTCTCAAACCACGCATTTATCTATAATTTCAATATTAATACGTTTTAAGTGATTGTAAAGTATGATACACGCGAGGAGGCCTGAGAAAAGATTCTCTGATGATGGAGGGAAATTGTTTTTCATAATGTTAAAGACGCAAATGGTTTTGCTTCTTGTCATTGCAATAATTTGAAAATACTTTTTACTCCTTAAATGATTCCCAACAATTTCTTAATGAGTAAAAGGAGTATATAATAAACTGTACTAATTTTAACTTCAATTATATTATTGGTTTATATATGTTATTTTGTGTCCCCTCTCTCTCTCTCTCTCTCTCTCTCTCTCTCTCTCTCTCTCTCTCTGTGGTATAATGATTAACATCGATGACTACGAATCCATCGGCCCCGGGTTCGATACCCGACGACGGCATTCGGCGCGCAGCAAACCCAGCTGTTCATCCTTCCATACACTAAAATTGGTTGGTAGATAAATGAGTACCCTGGGTAGCCTAGATATTAAGACGCCGCACTGCTGATCGGGAGGTCATAAGATCGAGTCCGGGCGAAGACTTTGTAGTTTCTGACCGCCCGTGGTAGGTCGTGGTTCGGATTCCACATAAAGCTATAGGTTTAAGGTGGAGCAACAAGCTTGACCTTCATCAGAATGAACAATTCGGGTGGAAGCAAAACCAAGGTTAACCAAGGTGTATATATAACATCCGTTTGTACAAAATAGAAAAATTAATTTTAAAATTACTGTGATAATTATTGCAACGCTTTGCATTTTTCGTCATTTCGCGGTTTCTAAAAATTCTACCTTCAAAATCTTTGATTTTTAAGAATAAAATTACTCCATACTGTCGTTATTCATCTTTTAATGGTTTCCATTGGCAGGAAAGGGATTAAGCTGTAGATGGTTCAAATTTGTCTTGTCTTATACACACACACACACCACACACATATATATATATATATATATATATATATATATATGAAAATTATTTCACGAAAGTAACATGAATACTAATTATGATGAAAATAACCACGAAGGAAAAAGGAAACAGAATGGTGGTGCTCAAGCGCTTTCGTCTAATGACATCCTCAGGAACACTGTTCCTGAGGATGTCATTAGACGAAAGCGCTTGAGCACCACCATTCTGTTTCCTTTTTCCTTCGTGGTTATTTTCATTATATATATATATATATATATATATATATATATATGATACACACAGACCGTGCATGGAATAAGGAACTCTTCTGGGATAATTAAATCCACTATATAGTGGATTTAATTATCCCAGAAGAGTTCCTTATTCCATGCACGGTCTCTGTGTATCATAAAAAATTCAGGGAACCATTCTGAGTTCATTCCCATATATATATATATATATATATATATATATTATATTATATATTATATATATATATATATATATATATATAATATATATATATATATTACATATATATATATATATATATATATATATATATATATATATATTACATATATATATATTATATATATATTATATTCCTATATATATATATATATCCTATCATATATATATATTACTTAAGTTATATAAGCCATCAGTTGCAAAATTCTGGATATACTGCTTTAAGTACAGTATAGGTATGTCCCAGAGAATCCCGACCTTTGTAATTAACTGTATATTGACTGTTTCGCAAAAATATTCTTTTGAGGTATATATATATATATAATAAGTAGTTATAAGACACAAAATACTTTGATTGTAGTAAGATAACACGAAGACCACTAAATATTTATTTTTCCACCGAGTTTTAAGCGCAGTAAAACACTTAGTATTTCGTGATTTAATGTTTGTCAAAAACTACAATAATTATCATCAGTGAAATACCGTTTTCTTTCAGAAGTGACGAATTGCGGGGGTGGGGAAACTGAACGAGAAGTATAAGCAGAAATTAAGGATTATAATATATATGTATACAGGGTGTCCCATAAGTCCGGCATCATAGGAAAAATAATAAAAAAAGGCAAAACAAAAGCTTTTATTTACAGAACGTGCTCAATATGTCCACCATTGTTTTCAATACACAAATTCAGACGTGATACCCAGTCAGCAAGCACACGGTGAATGATGTCAGGAGTAATGGTGTTACATGCCCCAATAATGCGCTGCCGCAAATGTTCAACACTCCTAATTTTCTCTGCGTATACCAGCGCTTTCAAGTGGCCCCAGAGATAAAAATCTAGTGGCGTGAGATCCGGGCTTCTAGCTGGCCATTCCACAGGCCCTCGACGTCCTATCCAATGACCAGGGAATTGTTGGTAAGGTATTCCCTTACTTGGGTGCTGTAATGTGCAGGAGCGCCGTCTTGCTGGAACCATGTGAGAAATTTCCTTCTTCGTTCAAGACACTGGGAAATGCTTCTTCCTTGAGCATACGTAGGTAGGTGCCTCCAGTGACATGTTCATCGAAAAAGAGGGGGCCTATGATGCGATCCTTCCAAATGCCACGCCATACCATCACCCGAGATGCACCTTGTTCCTTTGAAGAGGTATACCAGTGAGGGTTGTTTTGAGACCAGTAGCGGGTGTTCTGTCGATTTACCTCACCATTTCCATAAAAAACAGCCTCGTCACTGAACAGAATGGTGGACGGGAAATTGGCATCCCGAGCATATTGTTCCGTAGCCATTCACAAAATTCCATCCGCCGGTCGGGATCATCTTCGCTTAATTTCTGTAGGATCTGAAGTTTATATGAATGCCATTTGTAAGCCTGAAGAATGCGATGGATGCTACTTTTCGACACTCCTGTCTCGGCGGACAATCGCCGAAGAGACTTATTGGGACTTCTGTTAAAATGAGCCAGGATAGCAGTCGCTGTATCATCGTCAGTGGACCTCCTTGAAGGTCCACTGCGTGGTTTATCTTCTATGGATCCTGTTTCCTTAAACTTTGCAACAAGTCTGCTAACACAACTCTGTGTTATTGGCTCGCGATCTGGATGCAGTCTGTTAAATTCAGCAGCGGCCTCTCTTTGACTCCGATTTCCTATGAGTAGAATTATCTGGATTCGTTCTTCCTTGCTCACAGACATTATGGCCTGTAGAAAGAGAAAAATATGAATTATGGTTTGTAGAAATAGACAAATATAAATTTCTCCTATGATGCCGGACTTATGGGACACCCTGTAGAATAAGTATAGCTTTAAAGTACGGTGCAACAGTACCGTGTGGAGAACATTTAAGAGGCAGCGGCTCAAGGCCAAATAAGGGCCCCCCCCCCTCTTTCAGGTTGTGGAATAATTTCACAGCCAGGTGGTACATTGTGGTACGTCTTGAGAGAGGAGTTTTAACGTAGAACTAGTAATTTTTACATTACAGATTAGTTATACAAGTTACTTACTAAATATAGGGAAACCTTTAGATTTCTTTAAGATGTTAGTTAAATAAAGGTGCAGTAATCAATAAGAGTACAATCATATTTTATTGACAAATATTATAACAAAAAATAGAATGATTTTCGTTTACTAAAAATGCAGAGCTTTTCTGCTTTTAACAATCACTGTACAAAAGCATAAATGCTGAGTGATTCAAGCAACAGCGAACATGTATATTAGGAGGTAAGCAATACTCTTCTTCCAGAAACACTTAAAATTTTGTACTGACTTTTGCTGACTCCCTCTTCAACATCTTTGGCACTTTAGGCGTCTTAGGCATCTTAGGCATCGCTAACTTAAATTAATAGCCTTTATAGAAGTGTGACCTCCCCCTTGACAGGAGAGGCCCATTTGTTTTTTCACCATACTAAGCAGGATAAAAAAAACTTTATTTCTATACATAAAAAGGTTACTGGAAAACTACACGGATCAAGTAAAGATAAGCACCCCAACCTTTTTTAGTTAGCTTTATAAGGCTAACTAACGAAAATATCACGACTTAACCAAACCATTCGTTAGGTCAACTGTACGCCCTTGACGATTGGTTAGGTTAGGTCGTGATATTTTCATAGTTAGCCTTATAAAAGCTAACTAAAAAAGGTTGGGGTGCTTATCTTTACTTGATCCAACTACACTTCTGAGTTATGGAAGGAAAAGGGCAGGGGCTCAAGCCCCTGTAGCTCCTCCCCCGTCTGCACAGCCCTGCGGTGCAACATCTAAAATTGTAAACGAGCCAATATTCATACTGAATGAATTGAATTGAATTGAATAACCTTTATTAATAATAAAATAAATAGATTTGTTTTACAATTTATAATGACATAATTAATTGTGAAGTCGGACTATTTATTTTATTTAATATGGCCCTTAAGCTTTAGGTTTACTGGTCTTTTTACATATTGAACTAAACTCACTTTTAGAAGGAAAATTTTACCTGGAAACAGTCAGTACATGCACAGAAAATCACAAAAGAAAAAAAAATAAAAGTTTTTTCCTATCTGTTACATTCATTTTGGGGAAAATTACATCAATTACGCTCTATATTATATGAAACCACATCTGCCTATTATTACGTGCTTTTGCAAAACTCTTTCAGTTACAATATACGGGACTCGCAATAGGAGAGGTAACAATTATTATGTTATAAATAAGAGTCAGCTGCGTCATATAGATATTTGAAGTCGACCAAACTCCGTAATTATCAAAGGTTTACTTTTTATAATTATTAAACTTGTCATTTTGATTAACAAGGAAATGGTCTGTGTTTACTGAATGTAGTTGATCTTTCAGTATTTAGAGTAATTTGAGATAATACTTAATACGCTGATACAAAAAATGTTTTGGATCACCCGAAGATCAGAGCACTTCCAGCTTCAATTATCAAATGATATCTTCGTTAAGACTAACGAAAATATCACGACTTAACCTAACCAATCGTCAAGGGCGTACAGTTGACCTAACGGGCATTCAATGTAATTTATTATTATATTGGTACTGTAAAGCAAAAAACAAGTATACATGGTGGTTCTGATTCTTCAGGTGATCCGATGTTTTAATATTTGTAATTTTGAAATTAAATGAACGAGTCGTTATGTCTTCACCAGTGAAACACTGAAATTATTTTGCTGCGTAGCTTAATCTCGAATTTTGCTTAAAGGTCATTCAAACATCAAAAATTACTTTTGTGGCAAAGGAAAATTAAATTTTCACCTTCGATGAATTGCAGTGTTTAAACGAAGTCACTATCATGGCAACTTCCGTTTAAAGTAAGGTTTTCCATACCATACCCATACCCAATGCAGATTTACCAAATCAGAATCATGTTCTCGGATATTTTTTACGCGGAGGGAGGGGCCAAGGACGAACGAACGCCTACAGAAACGCCCTCCCTCCCGTAGAAGGAGAAAAAGAGAGGCGAAATTAAGATCCAAAGTTATCGAGATGCCTGGACACTCTACGTTTGAAAGATTAGTTTCCTATACTGCGCGTAATATGCATAAATGAGGTTAATCCCTAATAAAGGTGCCCAAATTTCTTTCTTAAAATATAAATATGGATTCGTATTACAATTCCAAAAATAATTACTTTAGGAATTATAATATAAACCCACTTGTTCTAAAATCTGTAACACAGAGCTCAAACTCCATCAACAGTCAACACCTTCATCCATTTAACTCTCTAACGCCGACTGGGTCGAATACGTACCGTTTCAAATACACGCATTTAGACTTAACCCTACAAAAACGTTCGGCGTTAAAGGGTTAAATTATTCAGAAGGCGCCAAAGACGCCGGAAGAACCAAATTCCGTAAGAATAAAAGTGTGGTTAAATATTTCGCATCTTTGTCATGAAATCAATCTCAGTATTGAGTCTTATCTCCTCAATAGTTATTTAGCCACAAGAGTATTTTCAAAAGTTTCTCCAAATACACCAAATTCTCAAAAGCAGTTAATTACAGACCCTATCAAAGAGGAGGAGGTCCATACATTAAAGCAGCGATTTTCACTCTGTTGTACGCGTACCACCGGCGGTACGAGGAGCTCTTTTTAGGTAGTACAACAAAGGGGCTTTTAATATGCAGCTTAGTAATTGATAATTGATATTATATTTAAAAAATAATGTTAGTTGTAAGTGAATAACCCGCAACCTTTTCGACTGTGGTACTTAGAAGAGCATGGTGGTATGTCGAGTTTGTTTGATGGGATTGTTTAACTTCTCCCCTCCCCCAGAACATCTAAGCTCATATGACGGAGGGAGACCCACAACTTTACGTGGGATCCGAACCACGGGTCGCTACATAACCTGAACGCGGAGGACGGTCTCCTATCCAAATATTACCAAGACCCAATATCGATTAACTTTGATGATCGACGGGAAACGGTATTACGACATTGGCTACGACGTAGCCCAGTGGTAGATCAACCTAAAAAAACGGTTGGGAACCCTTGCATTAGGGAATATTTTTTAAATAAAAAAAATTTCACCATTTTTTCTATTTAAATTTTTCTATTTCAGTTTTTATCAAATGTTTTTATATTGAAAAGTAAATCATTATTAAGATTTTAAGATGGTTTAAGCCGCCCGTTTAACCTTTCGTAACAGCAAAGGTCACGTGACAAAGGGGGATCTACTTCTTTACGTAGGATCCGACCCAACGTAGGTTGACTACATCATCTAGACCCAGAGAACTGTCGTCACCCATTCAACTACTAAATAGATTCAACATCGCTTAACCTCGCTGATCAAACGGAAAGCAATGTTGTGACGTGGCCACGACTTACCTCTCCTCGAAAGTGGTTTTCAAAATATTTTCTTTCTTTATAATCAAGATTTCAAAGTTATTATGTCGAATAATTTGAAAAACCAAGTTTTGTAAACATACACATCCCATATATATACATCCCATATATATATATATATATATACACACATATACACACCTCGTTAACCGCGTTGCTGTTCCGTGCGTTGGTCTCTCTTCACACGGAGGTCAAGCTGGTGGCCCCGCCTCTAGGTCTGGCTTTGTGCAGGAGCGAGTTGCTTTCTCGCGCTCTCCACCGTACATAGCCAGGTACACCCGGCTCATCTGGTACCGTCCTGAGCCACGCATCTAGTCTTCTCTTGAAGACTTCAACTTTGACCCCTGTAACGTTTCTGAGGTCCTGAGCGAGTGTGCTTGAGTTTAGGTTGGATTCAGTTAGGTTAAGTTAGGTCAAATTAGTCAAATTAGTTGCAGCAAGTCACACTTATAGGTGCTGACTAAATTCATCCAAATTATTCAATGTGTCGAGCTTCGTCGTGGCCCATGTCGGAACACCTTTTCCCATCGATCAGAGAAGTTAAGCGACATTGGGTCTCAGTAGTAGTTGGATGGGTGGCCGTTCACTACATCCAGATGATGTAATGACCCGTGGTTCGGATCCCACGTAGAGCTGTAGGTTCCTTTCGTCATATGACCTTAGATGTTCCGAAGAAGGTCAAACAGCCCATTGAAACATACAATATTTATTTTACACGATATTTATTTATACGATAATTATACGATACTTATTTATACGATATTTATCTATACCTAATGGTTCTGGGTTCGATTCTCGGATCGGATTTCAGATTTCAGCCATCAAGGAACTTTTCTCGGTCTTATTTCAAATCCCACGTAAAGCTGTAGGTCCCCTCTGTCACATGACCTTTGCTGTTGAGAAGAACGTTAATTAACTCCAAACGTTAAATTATAACATACGTTTAAGAATGTTTTTTACGTTACATATCGGCGAGTCCTACAGTTTATGACGTCATAATTAGTTATTCATTTAAACAGGGTGATCATAAAAAACTGCCTAAAAAAAAAAAGTTAAGCAATTGTCTTCGAACTTAAACGAATTAAAACAAATGCTATTTCTAACCCTTCTTCTAATACGTTCTAAACACCTAATTCTACTATGCGATATTAGTGCTACAGTGTGCGTACAATTCGGTTTTTATGTTGTCAAGAACGTTTCCCACGACCCGTGACTTTTTCCTTTCAAACGCACCATACGGATATGTACCATGCTTTAGTTTTTTTTATGGTCAGAGCACCGTCACTTATATTTTTTCTACTTTTAGGAGGTACAAACTCTTTTCTTAATAAAAAAAAAAAAAAAACTTTAAAGAGGAAAGAATCAGCAAAAGCTCGATTTTGAAAGATATTTTTATAAATTGGAGCAATTTAGCTAAAAGGGGGCAACATACAGTGTATATATATATATATATATATATATATATATATATATATATATAATATATAATATATATATATATTACACACCTTTCAACCTTTCATATGTTATATATATATATACAGAGAGAGAGAGAGAGAGAGAGAGAGAGAGAGAGAGAGAGAGAGAGAGAGAGAGAGAGAGAGAGAGAGAGAGAGAGAGAGAGAGAGAGAGAGAGAGAGTGAGTAGACCCTCGCTTTACGCGGGGTTCACGTTCTGAGAGAACCCCGCGTTATGAGAAACCACGTTAAGTGAACTTCTTATGGGAAAACTGTGCTTACATTCCAAGTCGTTCCTAGTTGTTCCAAGTCATTCCGAGTCGTTGTCGTCGTCATCGTCAAAATTGCACATCCCCGAGGCTATATGCGCCTGAGTGTACACACGACCTTGCTACTGTTTTGGGGATGGTGTTGGAGTTTCCTTCACCATCTCCGACCTTTCTTCGATGGAGGACGAGAGGGAGGTGGCAGCAGCCGCAGTGGTGGCGTACGAGGAAGAGGGCCAAAACATACGCTCTACGAGATACGCTTTCGTCGCGGTCGCGGGATTTTCTTTCGGCGCGAACCATATTATATCAAATCTTAGCGTGTTGTATAAAATTTTATGCCACACATTTCAGTCATAAAGAAATGAAAAGGCTTTGAAACAATGAAAACTCTGCCAAGGTGTGGACGACCTTGCAAGATTTCAGAACGTACAGCTACACGGATTGAAAGAATGGCTGCTGCGAATCCACGAGTGACTGCGGGTGATGTTTACCAAACATTAAAACTGTCTGAGATCGATATCTATCTCTCTACTGTACGTCGTACATTGAGAAAGAATAGTCTGCATGGAAGAGTTGTACAAATAAAATCTCTGCTACGAGAAGCGCACAAAGAAACTCGTTTAGAGTACACTAATGATCATCAAAATGGTGGACTTGCATTCTGGAAGAAATTTCTCTGAAAGGACGCGACCAAAATTGAATTATTCAAGAACAACGAACAAAGTATGTTTGGCGAAAATCAAATACTGCATTCGAGGTAAAGAAAACCCTTCCTACGGTTAAACATGGTGCAAGTAGTTTGCTTCTTTGGGGATACTTTAGTGCTTCTGGTCCAGGAAAGCTTGTCATCAATGGAATTTTGAATTCGGAGAAATATCAGGAAACTTTAGAAGAAAATGTATTGCCTTCAGTTCAGGAGTTGCGAATGGGTCGCAATTGGGTACTGCACAACAAAATAATTATCCTAAACGTAAAAGTAAGAGCACCATGAAATAGCTTCAGCAAAAAAATTTCAAGCTTCTCCAGTGGCCCAGTCAAAGCCCAGATCTCAATTTAATCGAGAATTAATGGTTTGATTTAAAAAAAAGCTGTCCGCAAGAGAAACCCTTCGAATCTGAATGAATTGCAACAATTTTCTTTAGAAGAATGGGCTAAAATTTCAACTGAAAGATGTCGAAACCTCGTAGAAAAATACCCACAATGAATCATTGAAGTCATTAAAGCCAAAGGTAAACACACAAAGTATTAAATGTACGAAAACTTTTGCATTTTAACTTTTTCATTTTCTTCAAATTCTTTGATGTTTTACATTATATGTTGGAATTAAACTAAATTTTCATTCAAATATTTCTCAAGCGAACGGTAAACGTTTCATAACTATCCTATACATGGTACAAAAATTAAGGGCGAATATAACTGAAATATTTCTCTGTACGAATACTTATGAGTGCCAATATATATATATATATATAATTATATTCCTGGCAGGAATTTTGCATTGATCTTTCATCGCACGGAGGTCCGGCTCATAGTCCTGCCTTTAGAATGAAACTAATTAATTTAATTAATTAATTTGTTTTTAAGATACTTCTATTTAATTATGAATTGAAAAACGAGAAATTTTTCTTAACTTTATTTCATTTAAACTTGCAAATTAATATCTTTGGAAGACGTTTTCCATCTTGAATGTGAGTTAATAAAATTTTAAATATTCATATATTATTTTGTAGTTATGCTCCTTCCAAATAAATTTTGAGGGGCCATACTGGGTTGAACGTGTCTGTCCGTCCGTCCGTCCGTTACACTTTTTTGTCCCCGACAAGAAAGACTTTTTAAACTGCTTAATTAACATAGATTAATGAAACTTTCTTCACATATGGAGCATCACAAGACGATGTGTCAGAGCAAGAATCAGATCCCTGCACCAAAGGTACACAAATATAGGCTGGGGCATTTTGGTGTCATTCCGACATCATAGTTCGTGTTTTGATCCGTAAATAGTTTAGAATTTTAAAAAATTTTATATCAGGATATTTTTATTGTTGTTGAGTAGAAAATATTTAAAAGCGAGTTAAAATCGTTACAAAATTTTAATATTTATTGGTTGTTTTTGTAGTCTTTGGATTGCGAAAGGTATGAGATGGATGTACTCTCAAAAGCGGTAATTGATTTAGCTGTTCAACTTTTACATGGCACTCAATTACTTGTGGGTACGATGCCATCATCTTGACTTATCTTTGAGTTATATATCTTTATAAAAGTGAGGACATACAACTCAAACTTATACTTACTTAAGAACTATTTTGACTACCCATGACAGTTAATCTTAACTGAATACTTTTGAAATGTTTGAATATATGAATTGGTGAAGGTAAATAGAGAACAAACTCGAGCCTATGAGAATATTTCTTCGTGTCTTTGGAATGGAGAGTTCAAAAAATGATGTGTAGAGTCATTAAGTGATGATCTGTCTGTTCTTTTATGGTACATATCAATGATTTTGAATGGCGAACTATAGAAGGTGACATCGAAACTAGCTATGAATTTCTTATAGAGAAATTAATAATTTATTAATCAATAATTAATAAGTAAATTAATAATTTCTTTTGCGAAACTGAAGGAGTTTTAAATGGTGTATTTTTTGATAGTTTCGTAAAAGAAACTATTAAATAGGACTCTAAAAAATTTATGGTTAATTTAGATGTCACCTCAATGTTTACTAACGTCCACACAATTGAGACACTTTGTATTACTGTATCTTCAGTAAACTCGTTCTTATTGTTTCATCAGCAGGTTTTGGCTTATTGCTTTATATTTAATAAATCTATAATATAGTAACAAGTGGCCGGTGCTACTAACTTGCTATGGGTTCACCTATCGGACCAACACTCGTCAACATTTTCATAGACTACCTTGAAATTTTGATATTTGAATCTTGCCCGAATCGTTTCCGATTTGGGCATGACAGTTTCTCCGCGTTCGCTGAGGCAGTTTTATCTGATATGTCTGAAAATTGCGTCTCGTTTTAGCTAAAGCTTTATCGTCTCTGGATACACCGAGGTTGATGCCCCTAATACGCTGAGGTCCCGTGCAGTTACACGGACTGCATATACCTGGATCTGTAATTGATTGAGGATGGGTTGATTCTCGTTATTTGAATTCATCGTTTTTTATTATATGAGATACAGCTTCAACTCATTAACGATAAATAAGCTATTGTGTCACTATTAAATCGTGTTCTTGTTTTAGCTGTTAAATTTTATGCCTATGAATTCGTATTAGCAATCCTCCTATTTTATCAGAAGAGGTGTGTTCGTTTTACAATTCAGTTCATTTGAAGGTCACGCTGCCGCTCCGCTCGTTTACTCCTTGGGACTATGAAAGTGGGTGCCAGAAGTTACAAGCCAATTTGAAATAAATTAATGATGTAATACCTTTAACAGTGTAATCTTCGTACATTCACATATTTGCTAAGACTAAATAACACTATTTCAATGATTTTAATAACCTCATTTTGATTTAAAAGGAGGAGCACAAAACCGGCACGCGTTACCGAAATTGGCACGAGTCAACATTATCAACAAGGCAGCGGCACTATTAACTATATCGGCGCCCTTCGATCGTGTTCTCACACGAGAATGTCCACGTCTTGGTTGAGCTGCAATGCCTAACTCCGTTTGGTAACGAAGCACCCACCTCTTTACAGGCTTCCTACAGACTCCCGCTGTTCCTGCAATCTTAAGGATTGGCAAGTTGGCCTTGTGGAAGATTTTTATGGCTCCTCTCATGCCTTATGTATCAGGTTACATAACGTGATCTGTTGAAGCGCATTCTTATCGAAGGTAGCGATCAAATGAATCGATGGCCAAATATATTACCTGGGAAAAGTTTCCGTTAAATGGAAACTGTTTAGTACCATAATGCATTAGATTTCTAATAATCGGTATTACAAGCATTTTCGAAATAGCATTTATTATATTATTAATATTATTATTATTATTATTGCTTGAAATGAAACTTAGTTTACTCCTAATAATGTTTTAGAAAGCGTATCTTTGATTGGCTGATAAGGTCAAACCAACCAATCTTAGTGAACCATACATGTTCTGTAGGGAATTATCGGCTCTCTACAATACAAAGCATAATAACTTAATTACTAAAGAAAGACTATAAAGAATAAAATTACTTGTGTCATATTCATCCAATAAAATGGGGGGTTTTTACGTCCTCAAAATGTATGTTGATATCGCAAGAATACTGTCTGTTTGGGAGAAACATTTTATATTAACAATAAAATACGTTTCACTGACTGAATTGCCACATGCCAATAACTTACTGTTTACGCTCATGTATACCATCTTAAAACAGCCATTATGGCCTGCCTTACATATGTAATGTATTCTATTCATTAACTTCATGCATCGACATGACTGAAGGATGAAGAGTTTCAGGTTTCCCTACTTCACCCGAAAACACCGAATTTGACTGACATAACAGAATTGATAATTTAATATGTGTAGTGCCCAGGTTATAGACACCACCTTTGTAGGCTCCGAAATTGTAATTAGCTGTAGTTATTAATGATTAGCTATGCTGGCGAAGTACTTATTTAGTTCATTAATATTTTAAGTCACTAGTTTACTTTTCAATCAACAAGGAAAAAGGATAGACGGCGCGGCTTTTTCCTTTACTTAACCCTAAAAGGACGACACTACATATTGGTAACCTTTCAAGTACACGCATTCCTAACTTAACCCTACAAACAATTCCGGCGTTAAAAGGTTAATAATGGAACAAATATATGTTTAAGGTGAATAATATTACAATGGTTTCAATTGAATGTGCAGTGATTGAATTAATGGAATTAATATGTTAATTATATCGAAAGACAAATGCAAATTAGATTATTAACGAATTGTAAGATTACGTGCTAATGAATTTCAGAGGTCTTTATAGTTGAAAAGAATGACCGAAAGCCGAAGTGAGGGTAGGTCTGAGTGAGGGTAGGCCAAAGCGAGGGCTTGTCAAAATTAGATGCTACAGTACATCTTCGATTGACCAGCCGAGACTAAAAAACTTTGAGTGGTAAATTTTGAAGAGATGAGACTTGTTCGTCGTAGGAGCGCTCTGAAGCTGTTGACCCCGCTGTCAAACCTCGATGATAAATGATTCCCGAAAAAAGGCATCTCTTACACAGAGACGAAACTCCAGCCATGGACCTTCTTGAGAAAGCTGTACCTGCAGGAAAAATCTTCGTAAGGGTGACCCATGCCATTCGCTACGACTTGAGAAATATAAAGAACATCGTTTTATATATATATATATATATATATATATATATAATATATATGATGCAAACCCACAAGGAAAAATAAAAAATGATTCCAAGGCCTTTCCCTGACGAGTTGTACTGCTGAGTACACGAAAAGACTTGGAATATTTTTTTCTTTTTCCTTGTGAGTTTGCATCATTCATTTATTTCACGTGTTTAAGTGTGAAAGTCATCCCATATATATATATATTATATATATATATATATATATATATATATATATATGATGAATAAAACCACGAAGGAAAGGAAACACAAAAAGGTGCTCAAGCGCTTTCGTCTAATGACATCCTCAGGAACACTGAAGTACATAAAAGGTTACGGCCTATATATAGGTTACAGAAAGAAAAAAATAAAAATAAAATAAATAAATAACATACATACACACAAACATATATATATATATATATATAATATATATATATATATATATATATATATATATATACATATCTACACACACACACATATATATATATATATATATATTATATATATGCAATAAACGGAGAAGTAAAAATAAAAATTAAAAATTAAAAATTAGAGAATTAACAAAGAGGCATACAGATTTGTAAGGAAAAATATCGATTTTTAGCACAAGATCAAATGAATTATAAAATACAAATTTATACTGGAAATCTGCCCGGTTTTAACACTTTGCCTTTAGAGTCAAGTTTCGATATATATAAAAATAAAATGAAGATTAAAAGTTAATAAAGTAGCATACAAGTTTACCAAAGATTTAGCGTCCTACCCTTTTTATCTAAATTTGTTTTGAAGGAATTCAAAACAACAGGATCGAGTTGAAAAAGACCTTTGCTTATGTTGAAGTTATTTGAAAGTTGGATAATGGCAGACTCAAGAATATTTCTATTAACAATGTTGCTAGAATGAAATAAAACTGAAGCATTATTCCAATCAATACAGTGGGATAACTCTGACAAATGGACAAAAAGAGCACTGGACAACTGTCCTGTTCTAACGGAATATTGATGCTGTTTTATACGTGTGTGCAAATCCTTTCCCGTCTGACCTATGTAAAAGGAATCACATTGTTTACACCCAATTTTATAGATAATGCCTGAGTTATCGGTAGGGCTATTTTTTACTATGATATTTTTCACAATATTGTTATATGAAAATACTACATTAATATCCAAAAGTTTAAGTACATTAGCAATGCCTAAAAAGCCCGGGAAAAATGGAAGTACTAAAATATTTTTTGACAAAGTACGAGTGTTATTATTGAATCGTGACCTGGATAACTTCCTCCTTCAGTTAAATGATCAAGTCCACTCCATTAAGTTTACTTTAGAAGTGGAACAAGACAATTCAATCCCATTTTTGGATGTGCGTGTACATAGGGAAAGCCCAGGTTTTAAGTTTAGTATCTATCGGAAAACAACAAACAATTTGTCCTACGTACACTTTTACTCGAGACATGACACCCCCACTAAGAAGGCCATTTTTTCATCAATGTTTCTCCGCGCCCTTAGGATCGCCAGTCCGGAATACATCGATGCCGAATTGGAAAAAATCAACGGTATTGGAAGTGATCTGTGTTACCCATCTGCGTTTATGGAATCTTGTCTCAACAAGGCAAAACGAACTTTCTATCGTGTCAATAATAACACTCGTACTTTGTCAAAAAATATTTAGTACTTCCATTTTTCCCGGGCTTTTTAGGCATTGCTAATGTACTTAAACTTTTGGATATTAATGTAGTATTTTCATATAACATTATTGTGAAAAATATCATAGTGAAAAATAGCCCTACCAATAATTCAGGCATTATCTATAAAATTGGGTGTAAACAATGTGATTCCTTTTACATAGGTCAGACGGGAAAGGATTTGCACACACGTATAAAACAGCATCAATATTCCGTTAGAACAGGACAGTTGTCCAGTGCTCTTTTTGTCCATTTGTCAGAGTTATCCCACTGTATTGATTGGAATAATGCTTCAGTTTTATTTCATTCTAGCAACATTGTTAATAGAAATATTCTTGAGTCTGCCATTATCCAACTTTCAAATAACTTCAACATAAGCAAAGGTCTTTTTCAACTCGATCCTGTTGTTTTGAATTCCTTCAAAACAAATTTAGATAAAAAGGGTAGGACGCTAAATCTTTGGTAAACTTGTATGCTACTTTATTAAC
>JAJOZX010003015.1:185000-287500 GCA_023014485.1 Bathynomus jamesi
TAATTTTAAGCGAAACACTCTGGCTGTGAGGTCATGTCTGTGAATGTATGTTTGTCCAGGTAGTAACTCATCCTGAATTTCCTTCCATTTAGCATTGCATGTAAATGTTATAAATAGGTCAGGTCGACCATAAGTGCGAACATATGTCATTGCATCTTGAGTTTTTCATGCATGTAACGTGGGCTGCCTGTAAAAGTTGACGGAAGAATGCAAAGTTGGCCAAGCTCTCCTCCAGCTACATCATTGTTGATGCCATCTCTTAGATGTATATATGAATCACATCTTAATTCTCTCTGATGAGTTCTAATGTAACATAATCTTTCTGCTTCTATTTTTGCATACATATCAACAGCAAATTGATGAAAAAGGTTTCTAGCCAACAGAAGATGATTTAGTGAATTACTGTGAACCATAAATCTGTAAGCATAGAAGTCCATGCAGGAAACTGTTTTGCTAGAATGTACACCTGCTTGGAGAATTCCAAAGTGATATCCATCTTCTCCATAGACAAACAGTAAAGGATATTGCAAAGCATCATAAGATCTATGGGTTTCATTGATGAATTGCAGAGTATTGTCTCGACTTTTAAGCACAATGTCTCTTTTGTCATGTTCTTGACCAGTAATGATCACAGCAACTTCATTGCATTCTGGGAGATTAAATCGTCTAGCATGTTCAGTAGGAGGTCTCTTGTCGGCATCAATGATGATTTTGTATTCTGTAGCAGGTACATTTTCTAGAGCATATTTAAAACTTTGAATGTAATTATTTGAAGCATGAAGCATGTCTTGAAGTTCAACAATTAGTTCCAATCTTGTTGCTGGGTTTCTATTGTATCTATTTTGTGCTTGATGTTGCAAATCTCCAACAAAGTACAATTGAAGATACCTTGGTTCTTCATGAGGTAATGTTGTAGTGAACCTATTCTGTGATATATTTGACCTTGAACTTTAAATGTAGGCATGAATCCTCCTTCAATAATGATATTAGCTCCAAATGAGGTCATTTGAAATACAGAATTGTATGCTTGAATATTTTGTAAGAAGTGTTTAGATTCAGATGTAGTGCCTGTAAGTAGAGTTTTCAAAGGTTCTGGAGGTTCCGAAAGCGCAGGTAATTGAACTTTTCCATTGGTACAACACATTCCTGGTGATTCTTTATCCCACTTTTTAGCACCAACTTATCACATATTTTAGACATTGATCCAATAATAACCACTTTGTCAGATGCATAATTATATTGTGGATTATAGTTAAAAGCACTTAAATTCCACTGCCAAGCATTGAAGGCTCGAGATCGTGTTTGAGCTTGTCTTGTTCTTTGAGCCTGAAGTCGTACATCATGTTGCTCCTCTGTTTCTTGCTCTCTGTAAGTTATTTGTCTTAATTGTTGTGCTTGAAGTCTGGTTTGACGTTGTTCAGAAGTTTCTTGTTGTCTATATCCAGCTTGCCTTGATGATTCTGCCTGAACTCTGGCTTGGTGCTGTTCAACAGTTTCTTGCTGTCTTTGAGTAGCCTGCTTTCAGCTTGAGCTCGAAGTCTAGCTTTACGTTGTTCCAAAGTCTCTTCCTGTATTTGAGCAGCCTGTCTTGCAGCTTGTGCTTGAAGTCTTTGATTGCGTTCTTCTTCTGTTTCAGCTGCTCTTTGTGCTTGAATTTTTTAGCGGCAGAAGACTTTCCATATAAAGGGCGTTTCTTGGGTGGCATAATCACCTGTATCACTAAACAATAATTTGCAATTCACAAAGTTACTAAATCACTTATGAAACCATTTAGCACTGTCCTGGAAAATTTGCTCCGCTGGAATATTTGCTCCGCAAAGTTTACGAATGCCAGATTTTCACTAAATTCTTTAAAAATTTCTATTTTATGTTGCTCCGCTGGAATATTTGCTCCGCAAAGTTTACGAATGCCAGATTTTCACTAAATTCTTTAAAAATTTCTATTTTATGTTTTGTATGTTTATTAAAAAAAAATTTATTACAAAAAAAATGACGCAATAATCATTAATTGTCAATTTCGTCATTAAATACTACACCAAATACAAAATAAATAGCACCATTAGATTCCTTGTAAAAAACTGGTTATTATGAAGTTATTTTAAAATTTGTAAGTTCAACCGTTTGGTTTTCTATAGCGAACAACTAAACAAATAAACAAACTTCCTCTTTATATATATAAGATAAAATAATAATATAATAAATATAATAAATAGAGAAGAAGAAGAAGAAGAAGAAGAATATTATATATATATATTATATATATATATATATATATATATATTACGCACAGATTGTGTATGGAACAAGGAACCTTTCTGGATAATAAATCCACTATGGTCCGAATAAGTAATAGTAAGTAGCAAATACAGGTTTTTCTTTTTCATGATGGAAGACCAACGTTGTGAACGGGTCACTAGCAAAGAGGTCCCAAAAAGCAAAACTTTTGTATTTGTCATTTACTATTACTTATTCAGACCATAGTGGATTTAATATCCCAGAAGGGTTCCTTGTTCCATGCGTACATAGTCTGTGTGTAACATAAAAGTTATCTCAGGAGACCATTCTGAGTTGCAACATATGTATATATCTTCTTCTTCTTCTTCTTCTCTATATATATAAAAGAGGAAGTTTGTTTATTGGTTTAGTTGTTCGCTATAGAAAACCAAACGGTTGAACTTACAAATTTTAAAATAACTTCATAATAACCAGTTTTTTACAAGGAATCTAATGGTGCTATTTATTTTGTATTTGGTGTAGTATTTAATGACGAAATTGACAATTAATGATTATTGCGTCATTTTTTTGTAATAATTTTTTTGTAATAAACATACAAAACATAAAATAGAAATTTTTAAAGAATTTAGTGAAAATCTGGCATTCGTAAACTTTGCGGAGCAAATATTCCAGCGGAGCAACATAAAATAGAAATTTTTAAAGAATTTAGTGAAAATCTGGCATTCGTAAACTTTGCGGAGCAAATATTCCAGCGGAGCAAATTTTCCAGGACAGTGCTAAATGGTTTCATAAGTGATTTAGTAACTTTGTGAATTGCAAATTATTGTTTAGTGATACAGGTGATTATGCCACCCAAGAAACGCCCTTTATATGGAAAGTCTTCTGCCGCTAAAAGAATTCAAGCACAAAGAGCAGCTGAAACAGAAGAAGAACGCAATCAAAGACTTCAAGCACAAGCTGCAAGACAGGCTGCTCAAATACAGGAAGAGACTTTGGAACAACGTAAAGCTAGACTTCGAGCTCAAGCTGAAAGGCAGGCTACTCAAAGACAGCAAAAACTGTTGAACAGCACCAAGCCAGAGTTCAGGCAGAATCATCAAGGCAAGCTGGATATAGACAACAAGAAACTTCTGAACAACGTCAAACCAGACTTCAAGCACAACAATTAAGACAAATAACTTACAGAGAGCAAGAAACAGAGGAGCAACATGATGTACGACTTCAGGCTCAAAGAACAAGACAAGCTCAAACACGATCTCGAGCCTTCAATGCTTGGCAGTGGAATTTAAGTGCTTTTAACTATAATCCACAATATAATTATGCATCTGACAAAGTGGTTATTATTGGATCAATGTCTAAAATATGTGATAAGTGTGGTGCTAAAAAGTGGGATAAAGAATCACCAGGAATGTGTTGTACCAATGGAAAAGTTCAATTACCTGCGCTTTCGGAACCTCCAGAACCTTTGAAAACTCTACTTACAGGCACTACATCTGAATCTAAACACTTCTTACAAAATATTCAAGCATACAATTCTGTATTTCAAATGACCTCATTTGGAGCTAATATCATTATTGAAGGAGGATTCATGCCTACATTTAAAGTTCAAGGTCAAATATATCACAGAATAGGTTCACTACAACCATTACCTCATGAAAACCAAGGTATCTTCAATTGTACTTTGTTGGAGATTTGCAACATCAAGCACAAAATAGATACAATAGAAACCCAGCAACAAGATTGGAACTAATTGTTGAACTTCAAGACATGCTTCATGCTTCAAATAATTACATTCAAAGTTTTAAATATGCTCTAGAAAATGTACCTGCTACAGAATACAAAATCATCATTGATGCCGACAAGAGACCTCCTACTGAACATGCTAGACGATTTAATCTCCCAGAATGCAATGAAGTTGCTGTGATCATTACTGGTCAAGAACATGACAAAAGAGACATTGTGCTTAAAAGTCGAGACAATACTCTGCAATTCATCAATGAAACCCATAGATCTTATGATGCTTTGCAATATCCTTTACTGTTTGTCTATGGAGAAGATGGATATCACTTTGGAATTCTCCAAGCAGGTGTACATTCTAGCAAAACAGTTTCCTGCATGGACTTCTATGCTTACAGATTTATGGTTCACAGTAATTCACTAAATCATCTTCTGTTGGCTAGAAACCTTTTTCATCAATTTGCTGTTGATATGTATGCAAAAATAGAAGCAGAAAGATTATGTTACATTAGAACTCATCAGAGAGAATTAAGATGTGATTCATATATACATCTAAGAGATGGCATCAACAATGATGTAGCTGGAGGAGAGCTTGGCCAACTTTGCATTCTTCCGTCAACTTTTACAGGCAGCCCACGTTACATGCATGAAAGAACTCAAGATGCAATGACATATGTTCGCACTTATGGTCGACCTGACCTATTTATAACATTTACATGCAATGCTAAATGGAAGGAAATTCAGGATGAGTTACTACCTGGACAAACATACATCACAGACATGACCTCACAGCCAGAGTGTTTCGCTTAAAATTATTAAAACTGATGGATTTAATGACAAAATCCAACATTTTTGGCCCAGTTAGATGCCACATGTACACTGTTGAATGGCAAAAAAGAGGATTGCCTCATGCTCATATTTTGATTTGGCTGACCAACAAAATTCAAGCTAATCAAATTGATTCTGTTATCTCAGCTGAACTTCCAGACCCTAACACAGACAAAAACCTCTTTGAAATAGTTCAAACTCAAATGGTGCATGGTCCATGTGGTTCTCTAAATTTCAATTCACCTTGCATGAAAGAAAATAAATGTACAAAACGTTACCCAAAACCATTTTTAAAAGACACTCAAACAGGAGAAGATGGTTATCCTTCATATCGCAGAAGAAAACCTGATGATGGAGGCTTTACAACGAGAATTAAACAAAATGAAATTGATAATAGATGGATAGTTCCTTACTGCCCTCTCTTGACTAAAACTTTTAATGCTCATATTAATGTAGAATTTTGTAATTCTGTCAAGTCTATCAAGTATGTGTGCAAGTATGTTAACAAGGGATCCGATGCAGCTATGTTTGCTCTACAACAACAAAATGTACCTGATGAAGTGACTAACTATCAACAAGGTCGTTACTTAAGCAGCAATGAAGCCTTTTGGAGAATTTTTAGCTTTCCCTTTCATGGAAGATATCCTGCAGTACAGCAACTAGCAGTTCATTTAGAAAATGGACAGAGTTTATTTTACTAATGAAACAGCTGCCCATCAAGCTCTTGCTCCTAGAGATACTACTCTTACAGCTTTTTTTAAACTATGTCAAGAAGATGTGTTTGCTCAAACTTTATTGTATCGCCAGTTACCATCTTATTACACATGGAACAACAAAAAATGGAGTAGAAGAAAGAGAGGAAGCGAAGTTGAAGGTCATCCAGATGTAAGATTTGACAGTGCTTTAGGCAGAGTTTACACTGTTCATCCCAGCCAGCATGAGTGTTTCTTTTTAAGAATGTTGCTGCATGAAGTTAAAGGGCCTAGATCTTTTGATGATCTTAGAACAGTTGATGGTCATGTTTGTGCGACATTTAGAGAGGCATGCTACAAACGTGGAATGCTAGAAGATGATAGTCAATGGGATGCCACCTTAAGAGAAGCAGCCATATACCAATCCCCAAAGCGGCTAAGAGATTTATTTGCAATTCTGCTAAAAACCTGTGATGTGGGCAACCCTTTAGAATTATGGAACAAATACAAAGATGATTTGGCACAAGATTATAAGCACCAAGCACAACTTGCCAACCCGCATATTGACGTAGTTTACACAGATGAAATCTACAACAGAGCCTTAATTGACATAGAAGATAAAATAGCATCAATGGATGGACAACAAATACCTTCATTTGGCCTCCCACAAACCAATAGAACAGAAGTCAACAATTTAGCTACAGAGCTTATAAGAGAAACATCATATGATATCAACTACTTAACTGAATATGTAAATGAAAATGAGCCCAAGTTGTTGCCTGATCAGAGAACTGCTTATTCAACTATAATGAATAGTATCTCTCAGCAGAATGGAGGCATCTACTTTTTGGATGCTCCTGGTGGTACTGGAAAAACATTTGTCACAAATTTATTACTGGCCAAAGTTCGCAAGCAAAATAAAATTGCTGTAGCAGTAGCATCTTCTGGTATAGCTGCTACACTGTTGCCTGGAGGTCGCACAGCTCATTCTGCATTCAAACTTCCTTTGGATTTAGCTACTAATGATGAAGCTGTTTGTAAAATTACTAAAAATTCTGGCATGGGAGAGGTTTTTAAAAGATGTGAACTTATAGTCTGGGATGAATGTACAATGGCCCATAAAAAAGCATTGGAGGCCCTGAACAAAACTCTACAAGATGTGAGAAACCACAAGACATTGATGGGCGGTGTAACTGTTGTCTTATCAGGAGATTTTCGCCAGACTCTGCCAGTTATACCTAAGGGAACAAAAGCTGATGAAATTCGAGCATGCCTTAAATCTTCCTGTTTGTGGCACAATGTTAAAACCTTGAAGCTTACAACTAACATGCGAGCAAGAATTTATGGTGATCGCAATTCAGGTCTATTTGCTCAGAACTTGCTACAGCTTGGCGAAGGAAAAGTTCCTGTGGACTCTGACAACAAAGTCATTATATCTACAATCAGCGCAGTGGTCCAAAGTGTTAATGAATTAACAGAAAAAGTATTTACTAACTTTAGTTATCACTACAAAGACTTTACTTGGCTGTGTGAAAGAGCAATATTGGCACCGAAAAATGTGACAGTTAATTCTATCAACCAACAACTACTCCAAAATATTCCAGGGGATCCTTATATTTACAAATCAATTGATACAGTTATCGATCAAAATGAAGTTGTCAACTATCCAACGGAGTTTCTAAATTCTTTGGAATTTCCAGGATTGCCTCCTCACCAACTACAACTTAAAGTTGGAGCTCCTATAATGCTTCTACGAAATTTAGATCAGCCTAAGCTCTGCAATGGTACCAGATTAATAATAAAGGCATTACAGCCTCATGTCATTGAAGCACAAATTCAAACTGGTTGTGGCAAGGGTGAAGATACTTTTATTCCTAGGATACCTCTAATAACATCAGAGATGCAGTTTCAGTTTAGGCGCTTACAATTTCCAGTAAGATTAAGTTTTGCCATGTCGATCAACAAATCACAGGGACAAACAGTGAAAGTTGTTGGGCTACAATTACAAGAAGACTGCTTCTCTCATGGTCAACTGTATGTAGGATGCTCTAGAGTAGGAACAGCTAACAATCTTTATGTATACTCTCCTTTTGGAAAAACATGCAATGTTGTATATAAAGAAGTATTGTAAATTCTAATTTCAAATAAAGCTTTGTTTGATTAAATGTTTTTTTATTTCTCGCATCACAGCTTTTGTCTACTTACTGAATAATTTGCTGAAAAAAATACTGATCTATACATTTCAAATCTAAATTTTCACCCGTGCAACGCCGGGTAACTCAGCTAGTATATATATAAATAAATAATATAATTCAAAAGAGGATGTAAATTGGACTTTATTCTCAGACTTAAATATTGGTAGTATGATGAATTGATATATCGTATGTTTTTGTTATTTTTTAGTATATATATATATATATATATATATATATATATATATTATATATATATATATATATATATATATATATATATATATATATATATATATATATTTTGGGTTAAGTATTTGGGTCAAACTATTACCAACTCCTTGAGTGATGACTCGGATATAAGAAAACAATCTCGAAGCCTGTGTGCTAAAGCGAATATGACCATAAGGAACTTTCGTTTCTGTACAAGTGAAGCTAAAGACACACTCTTTCGTACTTTCTGCAGTAATATATACGGTCAGCAACTCTGGGTGAATTATAAAAAAGGTTCTGGCAGAACCCTAAATTTGCTGTACAACGGGTCTTTTAGACTTACATAAATTACCCCCGAGATGCTCAGCTTCGCAAATGTTTGCTACCCGCAGTGTCCGAGCTTCCCGGAGGTAACAAGACGTGCTCAACACAGTCTAATGCAAAGAATTAAAAAATCAACCAACCCGATCATCCAAGCTATCCATGAGTCCTGCCATTTATCCTCTAAGCTATGGACTTTTTGGTACGAAAACGTCTGTCTGTAGCTCCACTTAACTTCGACAGTGCAGTATTATTTCTAATCAATTGTATATATTTCTATCCTTAGTATATGAACTGTCATTGTATTAATAATATTTGTCATATGGACTATAGTCTGCCAATAAACCTTTTCATTTTCAGTTTCATATATATATATATATATATATATATATATATATATATATATATATATATATATATATATATATATATATATATATATATATATATATATATCATCATCATCAGAAGTATTATCCATTTTGTTTAAGAAATTCTTGAGGGTAAAAATTTCTTAAACAAAATGGATAATACTTCTGATGATGATGATATATATATATATATATATATATATATATATATATATATATATATATATATATATATATATATATATATATATATATATATCATCATCAGAAGTATTATCCATTTTGTTTAAGAAATTCTTGAGGGTAAAAAATTAAAAAATTCCGGACTAACCTCGTTAACAAGACCACGCGGCGAAAATGTATATTATATGCCATAATACGGACCTAATTAACAAGGTTAATTCCCTCCTATAAACCTACGTGGCAGTTGAATAATTTAAAAGGCAGCTTTGAAACGAACTCTTTCTAGATGGATAAGTGTCTGTTGGAGAGTTCAACGCGTCAACTACTAGAGAAAAGGGGGGAGGCTGCGACCCAGGGGTTGAAGGGTCAAACAGCCCCGTAGTGCTTTCCTTATTGTTACACCCTTTCACCTTGGGCCCTTGGGGTCTTTTCAGCGAGGTTAATCTAATTTTTTTTTGGATATATAAACTACGCGTATAAGTTGAAGAATATAAACTACACACTAATTTCTCCAATAATTTTTTGATCCACTTTTTCGTACACTTTCAACTCTTATCTAAAAGTTAAACATTTTGGTAAACACAAACTTGTCCCGAGTTTCTAGTAATTTCGTTCTGTTTTGTATAACAACGTTTCGCTCATACACCATTTCTATTTAAGAAATATTAAGTCAGCTGTAAAGACAAAATGATTATCGAAACGTTTGTTTTTACGCGAGAAAGAGGAGCCAAGGGCGAACGCAATGTAAAGCAGCAAAATTACTAGAGAAATAGGGCAAATTTGTTTTTTTAGCGAGATATTTAGCTTTCATTTAGACTTTATATCAGTGTTTCCCAATCGGGTCGAGTAGGTGCCTCCTACAATTGTGTCAAGGAATTTCATGAAAATGGCAAAAACAAGTAATGAAGAATTCAGAATTTCCTGAAGACATCGAATTTTCGAATGAAACAAAAACTTCGCGATACGAAAAATGTACAGGCTCAGTTTGAAGTTACATACAAGAAGAGGAAAACTGGATGTTGAACGGTGGAAGACGAAAATCCTACCCGGTAGTGTGAAAAAAGAACAAATGGCACTGGGGTGCCTTGAGCCAGAACGCTCCCCGCTCCCTGCTGCTTCAGAGTGTATACTTACAACGCTCTTAAATACATAAATCCACAAATTTGTTGATTTAAAACCAAATTGATTTGGAAAATATCCATAAATAATTAATTGTCTCATGGAGCAAAGGTCTTGTGACGGAAAGGACCTACAACTTTACACGGAGTCCGAACCACGGATCTCTACATCATCTGAAACCAAATGACGGTCACCCATTCAACTACTGAACACACCCAACGTCGCTTAACCTCACTGATCAAACGGGAAGTGGTATTGCAACGTGTCCATGACGTAGCTTTTGCTTTAAATAGTTCTTAGAAACAGGAAACATATAATATACAGTATATATAATATATATATATATACAGGGTGTCCCAAAAAACTATATACTCTTTATAGCTTTATAGTTTTTTTTGGGACACCCTGTATATATCGATTTTTGCAGTATAAAAATATGTAGGTATAAATTCACTGATCATTGGCTATTACGCTTCCGTAACTGGTGGTGTACCTACAGCAAAAAACATCTATAAAATTGTTTAAATTGTAATTACACAATTATGTTTCGTCTTTTAATTAGGATGTCATTTATATTTTGATGTCCTCATTAACAAAACTACTCTAAAATTTGCTTCTAATTGAGGCATTAGATTTATAATTGTACGTATAAAAATTTTCATGTAAACCCGTTTCCTGTACGTAATGAGGAAATATAAACTACGTCCTCAATATCCCTTTGAACGTAAATATTCTAAAGAAGCTCTTTCGCGAGTGTCATAAATTGAGTCAGTTTTCCCTCGCAAATTGATAACCCCCCCCCCCCCCCCCCCCGAGAAAGTCCACCACGGAACCAGGTTCTTCGAGAGTTTAACGTTTTTCGCCATAGAATTTCAACGTTTCTCGACGGTAAAAAGTCATAAAATTTTTTTTTTTTAAATACGGTTAAAAATTGGTATACAAATGAAGTCGTTTGAGACGATTGGTTAATTCGCTCACGTTTTCCTTTGCAATTTTTCATAAATTTGCCTTCAAACGTGTGTATATATATATATATATATATATATATATATATATTGGTATTTAAAATAGATTTTTATGGCTCAAAATTGATTTTTATTCACATGCCATTAAAAAATTAATTTATTATTTTTTTTTGGTGTGTGTATCTGACTTAAAAAAGTGTTATTTTGTTGTATTTAAGTTGTATTTAAGTGAAATACTAAAAGAAATTTAATATTAATGAATTAAATCGCTTCAAGTGGATTATGGTTTTGAGTACTAGAACTGCTCTGTCTGTCCTGAAATAAAAGTTTAGAATCTTGAAGAGGCGCGGCTGGGAACATTTCAATCAATGAATCAATGACTCAATCATCCTATAGTCATTTTAAGTGTTTAAACGCAAAATGCACAAAAACGGAGGGTACATTTCAACTTTTCGAGATGAGAAACTATATTTCACTGCTAAACGTCTTTCCATGAGAAACAACTTAATAAAAAATCAATCAATCAATCAATCAATCATCAATCATACCTTTATATATATATATATAGATATATATATATATATATATATATATCTTCATACTGTAATTTCTTATGGTTTTGATACTTAGAACGCTCGTGGTGAAATACATCGTGTTTAACGCGACATGTCTGGAGTTCGTTTTCCTCCGAAATAATAGATTATAATCAGTCAGGAGAGCCAGAAACTAGCACAGCGCTCAAGACAACTAATGCGGCCCATCGCCCTAACTTCCAGATTATTATTACCAGCATCATCGGGATTCGATCCCCCGACCTCAGTGTCTCCACTTCGCTTATAGGAAAATGGTGTTATCCGCTGAGCTACGGACGAACAGTTCATCAGAGAAATTTGTAACTCTGGTTTTTCTTTCGGTTTCTTTGTACGTATTTCTTATCAAACAATAAACTAATATGTTTTTGATCTATACACATTTTGTCATTGGCAAACGTCATCGACATCAGTAATCTAACTGAACCTAATCTAACCTATGCTAACCAAGTTAATCTAACCTCTAAAAATATTTTCGATAAAATACACTGAAATCAGATTTTTTATTAAAGTCGGGAAAATATTTGTTGATGGGATGTCGTTTTGGGGTGGGAAAATATTCCTATGAATCACCATAATAATAATATTGTGTTGAACTTGCTAAAAGAGGTCCGTTGGGGAGATGTCCTTCTTTATTTACTTTTGAAAAGGTATTTTTATCAGATACACAGAGATTAAAAGAATCTTCTTCTTCTGCAGCATTGTTAGTCCCATTTATATGGGGTCGCTGTTGCGGATACTTCTCCTCCACTTCGCCCTATCCTGCGCCATCTCCTCCGTCAGGTTCTTCTCGCTCATGTACATCCTGATGCGATCTCTCCACCTCATCCTCGGTCTTCCTCTCTTCCTCCTCCCGGGCACTTCCATAGATAACACCCCTCCCCACGTAGTTCTCGTCTCTTCTCATCACATGCCCATACTATGTCAGTCTTCTCTCTCAAGCCTTTGAAATTTCCGTAACTTTCACCCCCCCCCCTGACCCTATCGTTCCTTATCCTATCTCTTCTAGTTACACCGCACATCCACCTCAGCATCTTCATCTCCGCAACCTTCATTTTCCTCTCATGGCACTTCTTCATTGGCCATGATTCTGCCCCATACAACATTACAGGCCTCACAACTGCCTTAAACACTTTACTTTTCAACTTCATAGGCATCCTCCTATCACACAACGCTCCCGAAGTCCTCCTCCAGTTATTCCATCCTCCTTTTATCCTGTGGATGATTTCCTCCATTATTTCCCCACTTTCCTCCATCACTGAGCCCAGATACTTGAATTTCCGCACCTTATTCAGTACCTGCTCTTGAATAGCATCCGGCCGTAAAATTTATTGCCAAAACCAGAGGATGACATGCGGACAGAGATTAAAAAAATATGATATAAAATGTGAGAAAGAAATCATTCTCAGTTAAGATAAATACAGTAAGCTACTTTTTAGGCAACATTCTATACGGAAGGTTACAAAGAGTTACAAGGACAAGAGGAAGTTCTTGTTATTGAACTAGTGTATTTTTTAATTATTCCAGTAACAGTAGAATACTGGAGAGACAAGCATAAGGCCCTCTTACCTTCCTCCGCTTCCTCCCCGCAAGAGGCGAGTACGAAAAAATGTTGAAGAAAATACCTTGACCCTGGAAAGGTAGCAATCAATAAAATTTTATAGGAAAGAGAATGCTCACATAGAAATCACGTACTAGATAGTACCGTTGTATAAACTAACATAATAATATATTTGTAACTTATCGTGTATCAACTACTTAGTGTCGTCATAAAAACCTCGAACGTATGGTTTTGATTTCATACAAAATTTACAGCGCTAATTACCGAAGTATCGGACCAACATGACCCTATGGCCCGCTCCAGGCTAGCCCCAAAAGGAATAAGAGAGAAAAACAGGTCAAACTCTCCATGCTTACACTTGTGTACGTGCAAAGATATCACGCAGAAATAGAAGTAAACCTTTTCTCCTTCTCTTCGCGTAGTTCAGTGCGACAAAGTAATGAAATACTATACAGGAAAGGCGTTGAAATAGGGATTGAAAACGGGAATCAGATCTTTCACACCATGCCTGCACTCATCACGTACACCCAGTTATCCGAGAGAAAGAAGAAAAAAAAAGTAGTGGTAGCAGAAATGCAACTCTCTCTCACCCGATCCGTGCCATACATTTAAAATTGTTTTTGGTTAATTAGGAAGAAGTAGAATTTTTTTCTTTTTTTCTTTTTACAAAATACTATTTACTCCATTCTTAGACATGTTAACGAGGCAGGCAAGTGTGTGACAGGCTTGGAAAAATTACATTTGTAATTTCATCTGAATGTAATTAATTACACATTTGGCTGTAATTGTAATTGTAATTATAATGGCAATGTTATATTTTACTATAATTATAATTGAAATAATCCAAATCAATTAAATTAAATTTTACTTTCTTGATTGATTTGAAAATTTAGTGATTTTTAACCACTTATTCAAATGAATTCAGTTAAATTAAAAAATTGGTTAGCAACATTGAAGCGTTCAAGCTACTCAGTCACTCAAGAGTCTCAGACCAGTCACCAATCACCATTTGAAATTCAAGGCCGTGGGCCCGTGGCAGTAAGAACCGGATACTTGGAGGACAAGGAGGTTTAACAAGTTGAAACTCGAAAGATTTGAAAGATCGGAATCGGTGTTCTCAATTGCAGGAAACTTCTTGCGCACAACGAGGAAGTCGTGGTGTAGAAGCATTCAAAATTCTTCTCCTTATCAAATGTAATCAGGAAGTTTTTGACAGAATTACTCCTATTTGAATATGCAAATGAGGAATATAAAAATTAATGTAATACTGCATTTGTATGATTATATCATAAATAAAAGTTTCCTCTCTGTAATTGAAACTAAAGCAAACAACTTACCTGATACTGATTCGTGATCCATCACTACTCCTTTCGACGTTTCCCTTTTTTTGAAACAATGTACACTACACAATCAATACACATTTACATCTATGGGAAAACCATAATGTTGATTTCTAATTGGCGAATATGAAGTTGCCTATTTAACTAAGGTCCGGTGCTAGTCTCCCCGAGCAACTGATATAATAAGAAAACAAACAAACTGACAAAACGAAATTAGTTTGATAGATGATGGCATTGTAATTGTAACAGTAATTATTACTGTGATTATCGGAGCCGAGGTAATTGTAACTGGAATTTTAATTATCCAGAAAAAATATAATTTTCTAAGCATTGTGTGTGTGTGCGTGTTTTCTGTAATTGAATGTCTGTCGTGTGTATTTTATGTTTGCAACTCTTTGAATGTCGTCGAGTTTCAACTTGGGTCTCCTGCCGTGAAAGGTGTTTATGCGGCAAGTGATATATTGAATCGTTCAATAAAATATTTTCGTGCCACCACGAGAGTAAAGAAAATCTCTTTCCGGTTAAATGTTCTTTTGTCAGTTCACCCCTTTCTATTGTTTTTCATTCTTCCTTTCCATATGCTTTCAATGAGGCTGAATTTATTTCATTTCCTGAAATGAAATTTCCATATTAGAAAATTTTATCTTACCGTTAATTTTAACATACTCACTGTGAGCGAACGTAGGAACAGAAGGAAACTTGTAAATTTTTATACCCTTACCGGATTCGAACCGCTATCCTTGAGACATTCACCACCCAATGTACAAAGCGGTGTTTTCACTACGCCGTTTAGCGCTGTGGCTTTTTTGACAATTTGGTGTGTTTCGCTCCTTAGTTCATTACAATACTATTAAATAAAGCTAATTATTAATTATTAAATTCAGCTAAAATGAGCCTTTAATAAATGTTTGTTCAACATGGGATCAAAATGATCTAATAACTCAATCTCATGATGGAAGATTGATAACTCGGGAAAAATTGCCTTAGAATCGCTTTTAATTTTTTCTTGTGGGTGTGCATTATATATATATATATATATTATATATATATACTAACACAGAGCATTGTTGTTTTCAGTGGTGATGAACCACGTACGAAAGCCTCGTCAGTAGTTTGACCCCCTATTTACTTGGCAATGCTGCTGCGAGCTGGTAGTTATATATATATATATATATATATATATGCGCCTCGGTGGTGTAGTGGTTAGCGTCGCTGACTACGAATCCATCAGCCCCGGGTTCGAGACCCGACGGCAGCCGGCGCGCAGCAAAATCCAGCTGTTCATCCTTCCACACAATAAAGAAAGTGGTTGGTAGATAAATGGGTACCCTAGGTAGCCTAGTGGTTAAGACGCTGGGCTGCTGATGAGGCGTGGTTCGGATTCCACGTTAAACTGTAGGTCTAAGGTGGAGTGAAAAGTTTGACCTTCGTCAGAATCAACAATTCGGGCGGAAGCTAACCAAAGTTATATATATATATACACAGGTTGGGCCAAAGGTCAGGAAACAGAAACTATGTTTTTCAATGCAAATATATATATGTATATTTGCATTGAAAAAAACCTAGTTCCTATGTTTCCTGACTTTTGGCTCGCCTTGTATATATATATATATATGCTGCAAACCCACAAGGAAAAAGAAAAACGATTCCAAGGCGTTTCGTGTATTCAAGCTACACCTCGTCAGGGAATACACGAAAGGCCTTGGAATCGTTTTTCTTTTTCCTTGTGGGTTTGCAGCATTCATTCATTTCACGTGTTTTATTGTGAAATTCAGCCTATATATATATATTATATATATATATATAGTAAATAATCAAGAGTGATGACTCAATGCCACAAATAATCGAGAGCGATAATTATTGAAGGATGGATGACTGAAATAATTAGCCTTGATTAAGTTGAGAGGCTGTTTTTATATCAAGTACAAATATAAATTGACGTAATTGACATCGACTATATCCAATTAACCGGAACAGTTAATTGATTAAGTATTAGATGGATGACAAGTGGCGAAATGAGGAGAAAATGCTAATAATGGAAGGATGGAGTGACATTCGTTAGGTGAAATGGACGTTTGTGAAGCAATATTAGACATCTAATTCGTTTTGATTATCGCCTGAGAAATGGATTTGAAGGATTTTACGTAAAAATATTATAGATACGCAGATTGCTAACTGATAACCACTTTCATGATAATGTTTTCAAAGGTAATTATTAGTAGTCTCCTTACTGCTGTGGTTATTGTGGTTAGGTGGTATCACCTTCTTTACGCGCTAGTGGTACTTAAACAAAAATGGTGGAAAGAAGTAGTACGTTGACCTAAAAAGATTGAGACACCCATTGGTTAAATTCGTCGGCGTAAGATTTCATCATCCCTCACTGTTATATTTTTTTAAAAATTATAGTTAATGACATCTACGTAAGTTTGTGATTATGTGGTAATTACAGGTTAACAACACGAAGGTAAACGTATTTAAATTATTTAAAATTAGTTGTATCAGAGTCAAAGAACCCTGAACTTCCTTCTTTAAACTGTATTCACTCCCTGAATTCTCAAGAGAATTGTACACATTCAATTACGAAGGTATCGAATGTACTCTCATGTTCAAAAAACAAAAATAAATACCGTGTATCAAAATTATAGGATACAGTAATTGTATATAGTAATTGTATTTTAATAATATGTAATTATTTTTTAAGTTAAATGATACTCGGGTTGTAATAATTGAATAACTTGATAAAATTACATAATTCAATATTTTATATGTAAACTTTGGGTTCAGGTATTTATTTCATTACCGATTTGAAATATTTTAGATTGGATTGGATTACCTTGAAAAAGGTTTGGAATCGAAAAGTATAAATTATTCTAGTTGATATAACTCGTTATATATATATATATATATATATATATATATAATATATGGTGTGAATTTCACAAGTAAACACATGAAATAAATAAATGATGCACACCCACAAAGAAAATGGAAATCGATTCCAAACCTAACTAGGTGTACTGCTGAATACACGAAAGACCTTGGAATAGTTTTTTTATTGTTTTTGTGGGTGTGCATCATATATATATATACACATCAAAATACACTTGGATTTAACCTAACCTAACCTAACTAAAACTACAAATATGGCTAAGTACTATTTGACTTCGAAATATTATGTTGACAGACCACTGATCAACATAAAACCACCTGTCATTATCCTTCTGTATTTATTTATTTGCGAAAACGTCAGTTTGAGTTAGCATGTATAATTGTATATATATACAGGGTGTCCCATAAGTCCGGTCTCATAAGAAATGTATTTTAGATTAAATTTACAAAATTAATACATAAGAACTAAAATGTTCATATTGATGTCTTGTTTTGGGACCTTTTTTGTTGCAGGTAGAATAGCACAATGGCTAATATAGAAGCGAGTTACACTCCTGAGGAAAAGGCGGAGGTCCCAAAACAAGACATCAATTTGAGAATTTGTTTTAGTTTTAATGTATTACTTTTGTAAATTTTATTTAAAATATATTTTCCTATGAGACCGAACTTATGGGACACCCTGTATATATATATATACTTCGTAACCTCATAGTAATTCCGTGCGTCAGTCTTTCTTCGCACGAAGATCAAGCTGTTGGCCCCACCTCTAGACCTGGTTTGGTGGAGGATCGAGTTGCTCTCTTGCGATCTCCATTGCACATACCCAAACACACCCGGCGCATCCGCTACCGTCCTGAGCAGGGAGTCTATCCTTCTTTTGAAGAATCCCACTTTGACACCAGTGATGTTCCTGATCTTCTTCGGAAGCTGGTTGAATAGTCTTGGCCTCCTGACAACCAAGCTATTTTCCTTTAGAGATGAGTGTGTCCTTTGTCTAGCTTTAGTTTGGGAACACTACACATTTTACCTTTCCTATTTTCCGCTGTTGTTTGCGTGGTTATTGGGTTCAGTTTGAGGTTAAGTATCAGTTTTTCTATTATTTTCCATGTGTAGATGATGGTGTATCTCTCTCTCTCTTCTTCTTCTTTCCAGCGAATATAGATCTAATTTGCGAAGTCTTTCCCAGTAGTTGAGTTCTTAGCAGCCATCAATCTTAGATGTGAAATTTCTTTAAATTTCTTCTAATTTATTAATTTCTTCTTTTTTATATGGGAGCGTCAAGCCTGAGCAGTACTCAAGTTTTAGTATGATCAGTGTTTTCAGAAGGGGAATCATTTCTCTCTTGTCCTTCTTTTAAAAGGTTCTCAGAAGCTGTCCCGTTACTCTTTTTGTTTTGTTTGTCACTATCTAATTTTGTGTTTCAAATTTTGCATCGTCGGACATTATAATCCCTAAATCTATCGCTTTCTTGCTTCTCTGAATTTCCTGTCTATCTGGGGTATAATATGCTGTCTGTTTTAGTTCCTCATTTCTTTCATATTTTAAGAGCTGAAATTTCTCGGTGTTGTTGTTGTTGTTGTTGTTTAGCCGATCAGCCCACCCTGATCGAGTAAGCCGGCGGCACGCAGGTAACCGATCGCCCTCTCCGGAATGGACCAGAGGTTCAGCGCACTAGTGATGTTGTGTTGTGTTCGTTGTTGTGCTCGAGCGGTACAGTCTGTCATAATGTGTTTAATTGTTTGTGAGGTGTCCTGGCACAGGTGGCGGGTGTCGTCTGTGGAGTTGTCTAGTCTGTGTTTATATGTCCGTAAGTTGGGGTGATGTTCACATCGGAATCGTGCTAAGTTAACTCGATCCGATCTGCTCAGGGTGATCTCTGACCTGTTAATGGGTGGCGGCTTCGCACCTAGAACCGCATTCGGACCGAGTCGTGTCAGTGCTTTGTGGGTTAGGTGTGTGTGTATGTGTTTTCTGTACTGTGTGATGTCTGTGGGGCGTGGTATGGAATGGAGTATTTGGTTATAATGTCTCTCTGGTGTTACCTTAATGGTGCGAGGTGTCGGTGCATGATTATACATGTAGTGGCAAGGGTGTTGT
This sequence comes from Bathynomus jamesi, assembly GCA_023014485.1. Taxonomy (NCBI): domain Eukaryota; kingdom Metazoa; phylum Arthropoda; class Malacostraca; order Isopoda; family Cirolanidae; genus Bathynomus; species Bathynomus jamesi. The sequence goes on from JAJOZX010003015.1 coordinate 204,334, forward strand.
GGGTTAGTTATCGCTGCTGCCATGAATTGTGTTCCCCTCATGTCTAAATGTTCCCTACCTTTCAGTATTTTTGTTTCTGTGTGCAGGTGTTCTATTGGTGTTGTTTGAGTGCATCCTGTAATGATACGAAGTGCGTTGTTTTGTATTGTCTGTAAGGTGTTTATGTGTGTGAGATAATGGGTGCCCAGCATGGGCTAGCATAGTCCATAACTGAGCGAATAGATTGTTTGTATATGAGTGATGTTGTTTCCTGCTGGTGTCCAAAGTTTGTGCCTGTTAGTACCCTAAGCGTGTTAAGTCTTGACGTACATTTGTTTTTAATGTCCTGAATGTGGTTTGCAAAAGATAATGATGTGTTGTATGTGACCCCAAGTATTTTGGTCCTGTGAGTGTGTGGAATGTTGGTGTTGTTTAGTGTAAGCTGTGGAGTTATCTGGTGTTCTTTTGTATTGCTTGTAAGCAAGGTGATGGTTGATTTTGTGGGCGTTACTTTGAGTCTATTGTGTGTGAGCCAGTCTTGTATACTGTTTATGTATGTTTGTAGGTTATTTGTAGCGGCGTCGATGTTGTTGTGGGTGGATGTTAGAGTGATGTCATCTGCATATGATGATAAGGTACGCTTGTTATCTATGGGTGTTGGAATGTCATGCATGTATAAGTTGAAGAGTGTTGGTGAGAGAACAGAGCCTTGAGGGACCCCGTTCGGAAAAAGCTTGTTTTTGGATGACTTGCCATTAAATGTGACATGTGAATATCTTCCTGAAAGATAGTTGCTTAGCCATCTTTTAGTGTTGTTGTGCATGTTTGTGTTGAGTATTTTGTTTATGAGAGGAAGCGTGGGATAGCATCAAATGCTTTACTAATGTCTATTGCTGCTAATAGTGTACGTTGAGCTGGTCGTTTGGAGTTGATGCCATCCATGATGTGCTGCGTGAGGTTAGTGAGTAATGTCGTGGTTGAGTGGTGAGGTCTGAATCCATGTTGAGTAGGCGATAGTGGTATGTGTGGGTTGGTGATTTGTAAGATTAGTCTTTCTGTTACTTTGGAAGGTGTGCATAGTAAAGTAATGGGTCTATAGGAAGCTGGTTCTGTTGGATTTTTGTTTGGTTTGAGTAGTGTAATAATTTTACCTTGTTTCCATATGTCAGGAATAATACAGTGTTGGTATGAATATGTGCTGATATTTGTGAGAGCTAGTATTCCCTGTGGTTCCAAGTGTTTAAGGTGTATGTTAGATATGTTGTCTGGTCCAGTAGCCTTCGAATTCTCAATGTTTTTGATGATCTTGGTGGTCTGGTCTGTATTGAAGGGTGTAATGGTCGTGTCGAGTCTGTAGGTTTTCTTGTGTCTGGCTGTTTGTCTGTCTGCGTGTTTCTGGTTGTTGTCTCTGTTTAAGTGACTTATCTTTGCGTAGTGATTAACTAGAATGTTAGCTTGTTGTGTATATGTTGGGATATTATTTTGGCTGCGACAGATAGCCGCGTGTGAGGTGTGAATGTCGCTGTTAGAGTGGGTAATGCTGTTCATAGTCTTGTATAGCCTGGATGTATCTGTGGAGTGGTTTAGTGTTGTTATGAATTCCCTAAATGTTTATGTTTGTTTTTCTTTGAGTTTGTTGCTTATTTCTCTGTTGAGCTGTTGTATCTGCTATTTTATGGGTTCTGTGTGTGGTGTTTGTGTGTTATGTTTGAGGTTATTACGTTGCCTTATGAGGTGGGCTATTTCTCTAGTGTAATTTGGGTTGTATTTCCTAATGTTGCCCTTGGGTATGTATTTGTTTGCATTATTGATGATCTGATTAAATGTCTTGAGTGTTGTATCGATGTTTATGATGGGTGTGCTGTTTAATGTGGTGAATTGTTCCTCAGTCTGTATTTTGAACTGTTCCCAATCAGCTTTCTTGTAATTTCTGTAAGTGTGCCTAAGGCTGTTGGGGCAGAGTGTAGAACGTGTTGTAATGCTGATGGGCAGGTGGTCTGATAACAGTTATTTTTCTGTTCTCCAGTGTATATGTGTTGCTAGTGAGGGGGAACAGAACGTTATGTCTGGGGAGGAGTTTGAGTATCCTGCTTGATGTGGTATGTGTGTATGTTCTTCTGTATTGTTAAGAATGAAGAGGCTGTTTAGTTGTGTGGCTATGTTGGCGTCTGGTGTTGCTTTGGTTGTGCGGGTGTTAAATTTCATGGTGTTGTCTTCTGACCATCTGTACATTCTGTTTGTGTCCGTCTGTAGGGCCTCCACCTCTTCTCCACTTCTGATTTTTCGCTGAAATTTATATCGTCTGCAAAAGATGTTACTATAATGTTGTTGGTTATTTCATTGGCTATGTCTGTAGCATGATAATGAATAGGAGTGGGTCCAATACCGTTCCTTGTGATACTGAGCTGCGTACTTCCGATTCTGATGATGGTATACCTTGGATTTTTACTACCTGCATCCATTTTCCCACTTTGACTGTTACTTCCATATGTTTCAGTCTATGTGCTGTTATACCATGATCACATTTGTCGAACGCTTTAGCAAAATCCTTGTATATAACATCGTAGTTTTCATTGCTTCCAAGTGCGTCTATCATATTGTTATAATGATAGGTATGATCTCCCTGATCGGAATCCGTACTGGTTCTCATTGAATCTTTCCCGAGTCTCCAAGCAGTCAAAGATTTTCTCCCTACCTATTCCTTCAAATATTTTGGTGAGATGGGACGTCAGTGACACTGGTCTATAGTTATTTGCTTTAGGCCTACCCTCCTTTATACGTATATAGGGACATTGTTCGCTCTTTGTAAGCTGCTCGGTATTTCCCAGATACGAGGGTTGGTACGAAAGTAATGCCTCTTATTTTTCGTAAATACATAAGAGGCATTACTTTCGTACCGCCCTTCGTGTGTATATATATACAGGGTGTCCCGTAAGTCTGGACCCATAGGGAAAATAATAAAATTACAAAGTAGTCCAAAAATTTATTACATAATCTGTTCAAAGTGTCCGCCGTTGTGTCGCACACATAGTTGAAGACGCAATCTCCACTGCGACAGCACTTTCTGAATCACAGTCGCAGAAATTTCTTGACACGCCTCCACAATGCGTGCTTTAAGGTGGAAAATGTTCTGAAGTTTGACCTCGTACACTTTGGCTTTCAAGTGGCCCCACAAATAAAAATCATAATAAAAAATAATAAAAAAATAATAATAATAAAATAATAATAATAACATAAAAAAAAATATATTATAAATCCCTATGGGTCCAGACTTACGGGACACCTGTATATATATATATATAATAGTGGATAGCATCGCTGACTAAGAATCCACTGGCTCCGGGTTCGATTCTTGGTTGCGGCAAGCATCACGCAGCAAACTCAGCTGTTCATCCTTACATACAGTAAAATGAGTTGGTAGATAAATGAGTACCCTGGTAGCCTAGTGGTAAAGACGCTGGACTGCTGATCTCTCACGATCGGGAGATCGAGTCCGGGCGAGGACTTTGTAGTTTCTGACCATCCGTAGTTATATATATATATATCATATATATAAAATGGAATACTCGACAATGAGCTTCTGATTGTAGAAACCCTTTTGAAGGAGCTTAAAGAAATGGGTGTTAAAAGTTTAAAAACGTATCCTCTTGTTAAGTTCGTGACACAATATACCGTCGTTCATTTGCTTACAATTCGCGCAGATTTTGATTTGTAACTTTTGTTAAAGAATTGTTTGAATTATTCGCATACCTCACTTTATTTCTATACCTCTTTAAAATTGACCTTCTTAAATGTACTTTTTTACTTACTTTTGTAAAACTGTGTTTGTCTTTCTTTGAAAACGTGTTGTGTTTATTTGTCTTGGTTGTTTTGCATTATTGTATGTCTCTTGCGTCACGAACTGCATCTTTTTCGTACGGCGGATGGATTTTTTTTTGAAAGGTGTATACGGAAGGTTGACAAATGACAAATGGCAAAATGTCACCACGAGAAATGGCACAAAGCTTACCGAGGGAATGCCAGAAGGTGTCAGCTTTACATAATGTAAAGGAGAAAGCAACACGATTCTAAATACAGGGTGTCTCAAAAGTCACTATCTATTTTGAAAAATAATGGGAATTACGAAAAACTGGTTTAAGACATGAAAAATATATTTATTTCAAAGTAAGTGCCACAAAGAATTAGTGTTATTTATTTATCTGTCTCCACATGGCGACCATCAGTGTCTCTACAGAGCTCAAAGCGATAAGTTGTTTCCCGGAACACACTTTCCAGCATTTGAGGTGTTATTTTCTGAACTGCATCGGTAATACGATTTCGAAGTTCGGCTACATCACTAATTCTTCTACCAGTGTACACCTTAGACTTAATGAAACCCCAGGCGAAAAAATTTAATGGTGTTAAATCGGGTGAACGTGCTGCCCATGGTTGTGTTCCTCCACGACCAATCCAGCGACCGGTGAAGCGTCTGTCAAGATAATCACGTACAATTATTGCATAATGGCACGGTGCTCCATCCTGCTGAAAAACTACTGTGTCAAGAATGCCATCTGTAAGAAGTTGAGGTTCGAGGAATTGTTCAAGCATGTCAAGATAATAAACCAATTAACTTTTTTTAAATACACAAATTTGCACCAGAAGTACATATCTTTATGCCAGCATAGCATTTTAAAAAAAAACATCTAATGTCACCGAAATAGATAGTGACTTTTGAGACACCCTGTATATTGATTCAATACATTTGTTATTATTTAATGACTTTTATTATCAAATCAAACACTATGGAGAAAGGTGTCGATTTACGAACATTCACTCTTTTCCCTTTATTTTTTAATGATCTTTTAAGTCGCACTTCCTATTCTATCCACTCCCATGCTGATGATTCCACTGTTCACTTCTCTACCTGCTTCACAAAGCGTCCCTCTTAACAGTCACTCTATGATTCGCGTAAGACAGCTATGGTGTACCTGACCCCTGATCTTTCTACGATCTCTGATTGGGGCAGAGAAAACCTTGTGGCTTTTAATTTTTAAAAACTCAGTTCCTTCATCTGTCTACTCGTCACAACAATCTTCCAAACGACTATCGTCTTACCGTCAACTCAATACACAACTCAGTCCTTTCTCTTCTCTTATCATTCTTGATGTTTCTTTTTCTCGTGAGGTTAGGTGTGCTGTACCGGCTCCGCAGTTTCTTCACTCCCACTTAGTTGCTGTCTCTGTACCGGAGACTTGTCCGCCCTTGTATGGAGTACGCTTCTGATGTGTAGGGTGGCAGAACCCACACAGCTCTACCTATTTGATCGGGTGTAATGAAAGGCTTTTCGTCTCTTCAATTCCCCACCTCTTACTGACTATCTGCATTCCCTCTCTCTTCGCTGCAATGTTGCGTTACTGTCTCTTTAATATCGCTATTATAACATACACTGCTCTTCTGAGCCCTCTAACTACATGCTTCCTCCTTTAATGAGAGGAAGCAGTGTCAGACTTTCGACATATTCCTATTCCTTTTCTCTCGAACTCTCTCTAACGCAAGGGTTAATCGGTATTTTCGATCTTTCATCTACTCAACTAGTCAACCTTGGAACAAACTTCCTTAATCCATCTATCCCACTGTCTGTGACCTCCAATCTTTCGAACACAGAGTGTCCAGGCATCTCGTAAACCTTGAACCTTGATTTTGGCTCTCTTCTAACTCTACAGCGGGGTCGAGGTGCGTTTTTGCGGGGATTCGCCCTTGTTTCCTGTTTCCTGCATAAAAAAATTACTTTTGGCAACCCTCTGTATACCCCGTATACCAACCAAAGAGAACGATAAATAAAACGATGAAAGCAGATCTTCAGTTACAAATACATCTTTTTAATCTCTTGACGACTGAAGTTTTGTAAGGTTAAGTTATGAGTGCGTGTATGGGAAACGGTACATCTTCGACCCAGTGGTCCAAAAGAGGTTAAAAGTTTCATAAACAAAAATAGAAAAAAAAAATATGAACTTCATTTGGAAGCTATTTCTTTTCCATCATTATATGTTTTTTCTTATACCAGGATACCATAATACCATACGAACACTGGTATTGGAATTACAAGGATCAAACGTTCTGAGTCACCCTGTTAACGGAATTTTTTCATAAAAAAAAAAAGAATTCCATGTGCATGATGTTCATACTTGCTTTAACAGATTTAAAGGAATCTTCATGTCATAGTCCCTTATTATATAGTTTTCGAGAAAATTGCATACAAATTGCATACAAATTGCATACAAATTGCGTACAAATTGCATAAAACATTTTCGTTGAGGAAAATAAAAACCATTTGGTTTGAGTCATTCCATGCAGTAGAGAATAATGGTTACTTTTTATAGCTATGTTCCCTTGTACTATTCCAAAAACTGTTTTATGTAGTTTCGGATAAAAATTCACTTAAAAATTTCTAAAAAGTATAAAAAAATTACTAATTAGTAATGACTGGGTTTTGTTTTTTGAAATTTTATTACTGTCACCAAAAAAGGATAAAATATCGAAAGAAAAATAGAATGTTACAAATTAGTAATTTTTTATGCTTTCAAAGATTTTATATTTCTAGGCGAACTTATTTCCGAAACTTTACACTTCAGCATCTCACTGTTCTCGTTACGTGTCTGAGCTAATACGAATAGAATGAAGTGTTTCACCAGCGAAAAATGGAAATGGAATGCCGCAATAAACGCCTAGAACACGAAATGGAAGTTCCCAAACAGTTTGTACTCAGTAGAATTCCAAGAAAAACCATATTTTGAAACAGGACTTCACTAAAAATGTCGGGTCGCTTGCCGTTCGCCAAAACAAGACGAGAAATGTTGATGCAGAATCCCCGGTATTCAACGAACTGTGGATCACCAGCAGTTCTTTTCCCATGCAAAGAGAAAGCATTTGCCTGATTTGCAAACTGTAAATAGCTATTTTTAAAGGATATAATATCAGACAAAGTTCTGAATACACCCAGGGTATAATTTAAAGGTCGATTAGATAAGTATTTTGAAAATAGTATTATAATATAAGGAATTTGTTTAAACATTTACTCCTATACTTAGTCCTACTCTAGAGAGACGTCTCTGGTTCCATTGTGCCCCCACATAACGTGGTCAACTACCGAGCAATCCATTTTTTGATCACTTGCCTCATAAACACCTCGAATTGGGATAATCTTAATTAAATTCGCCGTAACAACGACGGGTGATTACCCACGAAAAACTTTCATTCTCCATAAGGGACAAGTACATGGAGATCGTTGCAGGGACCTTCCAAATATTGCTCCCTGGAAAGAGATTTTCTCTATTCTCGTGGTGGCACAACACCGCGAAGTTCGAACGACTCATTATATCACTTTCCGCATAATTACCTTTTACGGCGGGATACCCAGGTTGAAACTCATCGACAGTCAAAGAGTTGTCAGATACGTACACATGACACATCCAATGAAAGGAAATATGCTCACACACTTGCCTACCTTGTTAACACGTTTAAGAACATAGCAGATAAGTATTTTGTAGAAATACAAAATTACTAAATGAACAAAAAAAATGCATGGCATGGATAAGGTGAGGTAGAGTTGTGTTTCTGCTGTCCTATTTCTTTTCTTTCTCTTCTTTCTCTTGAGTGGCTGGGTGCACGTGACGGGTGAGGGTATACTCTAATAGACAGAGTTTATTTCCACAACAGATTCGATGCCCACTGGCATCCTCTTCGGGTGGATACAGAAAAACGAATGAACCAAAAACAAGAGGGAAAACAGTCCAGGGATCATTAAGAAATTCGCACCTAGGTTAGATCCCGTTCTCCCGACACTGGAAGGACATTTTTATTAAAGGGACCCGCTTATAAGTACATTCGCACAAATTTAAAACTATCTTCTTGTTCTATTATTTTTTTTACATAATTATTACATTATTCCAGGAGAAACGAAGAAATATTGAAACTCGTATTAAAGAACGCAGATATGCCTTCAGAAGTTGTAATACTAATAATGCCATTTTTTATCACGCCAGCCAAAATAATCATGCTATAGATTGGGAATCAAGTGAGGTACTTTATAAATGTAATAATTATGTCAAAAGAAAAAATAATAGAATCTGTATGTATAGAACAAGAAGATATTTTAATTTGTGCGAAGATACTTAAGTTGGACCTTAATGAGATCTTGGTAAAAAAATCCCTTACGAGTCGGGTGAACAGGTTCTAACCTAAGTGTTAATTTCTTAAAGGTCTCTGGATTGTTTCCTTACTCGCTTTTGGTTCATTCGTTTTTTTTTTCTCTTCTGTAAAATGTAAATGGAATAATAAACGTAAATGTAAATGTAATAATGGAAGTAATAAATGTGGAAATAAATATAAATGCAATAAATGTAATAATAAAGGTAATAAAATAAATGTAATAATTAGTGTAAAGGTAATAATAATAAATGTAAATGCAATAATAAATGCAGTAATTATGTCAAAATAATGGAATCTGTATGTATAGAACAAGAAGATAGTTTTAATTTGTGCGAATGACCTTATAAGCGGGACCCTTTAATAAAAATGTCCTTCTGGGGTGGGGTGAACGGGATCTAGCCTAGGTGCGAATTTCTTAATGGTCTCTGAATTGTTTCTTTCTCGCCTTTTTCATTCGTTTTTCGGTTTATAATTTTCTGTAATAATAAACAACAATGTAATAATCAATGTAATAATAAATTTATAATTTCTGTAATAAATAATAATGCAATATAAATGTAATAAATTTAATAATAAATGTAATAATTATGTAAAAAAAATAATAGAATCTGTATGTTTAGAACAGGAAGATAGTTTTAAATTTGTGCGAATGTACTTATAAGCGAGTCCCTTTAATAAAAATGCCCTTCCAGTGTCGGGAGAACGGGATCTAACTTAGGTGCGAATTTCTTAATGGTCCCTGGACTGTTTTTCCTCTTGTTTTTGGTTCATTCGTTTTTCTGTATCCACCCGAAGAGGATGCCAGTGGGCATCGAAACTGTCGTGGAAATAAACTCCGTCTATTAGAGTGGGTTTTTATTATCACAAATATATTATTATGTTAGTTTATACAACAGTGCTATCTAGTGTACGATTTATATATGTGCAGGGGGTAATTGTAAAGCTAGTTTATCTATTCTTCCCTTTCCTGTAAGATTTCCTTGGCTAGTTTCCCAGGGTCAAAGTACTTTCTTCAACCTTTTTCCGTACCCGCCTCTGGCGGGGAAGGTGGGGAAGAGAGCCTTACGTTTTAATAACAGTAACCTCTCCAAGTGGATCGAAAAGCTTTTGAGGCTTCCTCTTGTCCTTGTAACTCTCTCTCTCTCTCTCTCTCTCTCTCTGGCGGGGAAGAAGCGGATGGAGGGGAGAGAGCCTTATGCCTTTCTACTCAGTTTTCTACTACTACTACTATAGAATAATTAAAAAATGCACTAGTTTAATTAATAACAGTAACCGCTCTGAGTTGACCGAAAGGTGTTTGAGGCTTCTTCTTGTACTTGTCATTACGACACGCATCGCAACTTGCGGTATAAATGCTTTAAAGGACCGTTATGATCATTAAAATTTAGGCACTGTGAAGCATTAATGATCGAGCAAGTAGTTTTCACAAAGCGTGTAGAGGAAATCCTTGTACCTCTGCGAGCTCCATTAATTACTACTAGATGTGGAAGGTCATTTACGGTTCGTGAGTGTGAAAACTTGCATGATGGAAGTAATAAAAGAAGAATGCCCAGAGGAGAATTCTGTCAGTGATGTTTGTCTGCCAGTACAATCAACCAGGCGCAGTGAAGAGTAACTTACTATCTCAGTTAAGGAAGGCGAAAACATTCAGGGTTTTTTGGCACTAGACAAAATTAACTATTTCAGACATAGCTCAGTTGTTAATTGTTATTAGAGGGATTGTTGCCAGTTTGAAGTAAATAAGGCTGAGGAGTTAGCTGCACTTCAGAGTCTGAATGGAGCAACTACTGGGGAAGGCATTTTTTTGGAAGTCTGGTGGAACTGAAAATGTACTTCAACTGAACCGAAAACAGCTCAAAAGTGTGGCGACTAATGGGCTCCAACATGGTGGGAGAGAAAGTTAGGGTAGTTACGCGAATAGTAATGAACGGTAACAACCAAATGCTGACTTCACCTCCAGTACCATTGCATCATCTCCCCAGCAGTACTATGCAGTGAAGTCGTGAGGTGGAATTCTATCATGACCTCTGTTGTTGCTTTCGTAAATTTCATCCATATATAGATACAGTCCGCATCACCACCAATTTCAGGAATACCTTTCTGAGAATGAAGCGGGATATGGCGACATTCTGTATCACGCATAATGGAAGGCCTAGGTCCTGGATCATGAGTCACCAATTAAGGTTCTCTCCGGTCCGCTTTCGGAATTTTCGTAATGTGGGTGGACATTATTTTTCTGAAATCAGCTTAAAATCACCATTTTTAAGCTCTCGAATGAAAACGAATTTAAACTTTACAAAAAGACAGAAAAAGTGTTGATTTTGATTCTTTTGAATGTCAAAGTTCGCCTTTATTTTAAAGTAAGTCTTATAATTAGCGCATGTATTGGTTTCTTCTCGGAGGTTCGTATAAAAATCCGTCGGCCTTCGGACCCAGTCGAGGGTCCGCCTATTGGTGACCCCTACCCTATAGCAGTGTCCATAAACTTTTTCAGTCGTGCCCCTCATCAGACAAAAAAAAAAATTGACTCGCCCTCTTCCCTCGTTAGTGGTTAGCACAAGTAGTGTGTGGACGAGAACCGTTTTTTTAAAAATTGGAAGTCTAATTCCTCTCTGCGTGTTACTACTTTTCCTAATTCATTTAGATAAGTATATAACGTTTTATGAATTGAGAACTCTTCACGCATCCCCTGGGGGCCGCGCCCATAGTTTGCCACCCGACCCTATAGAATATCTAATATTTTCAACTGTTTTCTACATTAATAGTTAGGAGTAATTAGGGATAAGAAAGTATGTCATATTCAAAATTCAGCCATACCATGATATATAATCCCAACCATACCATGATATATAATCCCAACCATACCATGATACGTAATCCCAACTATACCATGATATGTAATTAATCGGTTATAAATTAAACTGATAAATTACCGTAAATCATCAACTGAGGTTAATATGGCCGTGAATATGTCCAAAGAAGGTTTTCTGCCTTAATTGATCTTTTGATGTGGTGGTATTTTATTAAAAATTAATTGGATCATATATGAATATAATTTCAGAGATGTTGGTAATGTATATTCAAAATTAAGCATAATAATTAGTATTAATATTCAAATAAGAGTCAATATGATAATACTAAGATGTAATAAAAGAAGGTTTGCTACATCGTTTGATCACTTTTAGGTTTCTGTTAAAAAGAAAATAAAAAAAACTTTTGAGCAACATTAAAAAATACACCGATTATTTTGAGGGGTCTTTTTTCTAAAGAACCCAAAAAACAACGCGTTGCATAGCAACTTACAAACGAATGACGTACTAAAATACTCGTACAAATTGTCTTATATTCATAAAGATAAATACTATAAAGTTTGCCACAGTCATATTAACCGTTTCTCGTAATACGTATGTTCGTCAACAGACATTTTCGAAGATTAAATATTTTTTAAATCTCGTCTCCATATTCGTAACTTCATTTACTGGCAAATTTAGGGAACGCTGTATTTTTTCATATTTTCTAACTAAATCCTCTTCTTCCATCTCAAACTTTTCGCTTTTCCTTCATTGCCTCAATTCTTCATTCACTACATTATATTCCAAAGGAAGGAGTTCGCTTCCTTTGTTTCCATTTGACTGTAATAATGAACCTGACCAATTCATCATTAGAAATAGTGTCTTCAGCAGTCATAATATTGATTTTAATGTCACATTCATTCTATTTTAAGTCTTAGATCAAAGCTCCATAAGAAAACAATGTCGCGTGGAGGTTCAAATTTTATTTGACCCAATGCCTTGCAAACTCTTGTACTTTGTACCCATTTTCAAGGTACTTCTACAATGTATGTATTTGTACATTATTAATGCTCTAAAACGTTGGTCTGAGCAAAGACTTCATCATAGATAAAAGAATATTTTCAGTAAAATACAAATTAATGGAAAGAATATGGAGCGATTATGGAATCAATCACGTGGATCTCTTAGGCGATCTTCACCAGAAAAAGAGATAAATTAATGACAATATCTGTCTCGTAATCACATTTTGTGTGTTTTGATTAAATTTAAGATATTAAGACAGAAAATACAGATATCTCAATTTTAATGTTAAAAATCGAAATAAACTTTCCCACCCCCAAGATAATTCCCTTCTCTCTCTCTCTCTCTCTCTCTCTCTCTCTCTCTTTCTCTCTCTCTCTCTCTCTCTCTCTATCATATTTTCTCAATCCTGACGCTGCTGATTGTTCTCCCACAGGGCAGCAGCAGTTCCGCGCCTTCGCGCTAGGCCAAAGACCCTTTTTGGACACGCGTTTTAGCGACCACCTTCGGGAATTGGAGCTGCGTCGGAAGAGTGATTCCATCCCCCCAAGCATCGCCTTCAAAGTCCCCCATCCCCACTCGGCCTCCAACGCACAAGGTGAGAGCCATTTAACATGAGCTCCTACTCGCTATTGTAAAAAAAATTCTCACCAAAGTCTCAACGAAAGAATCCTAATTTGTCACAAGGAAAATTCTCTCTTAAACTGCAAAAAAAAACGAGTGCACTTCTAATATATATATATATATATATATATATATAATAATATTATATATATATATATATATATATATACTGTGTATATATATATATAATTTATAATTTATCACAAGGAAAAGCATCTCTTAAATTACAAACAACCAAGTGCTTATATATATATATATATATATATATAATATATATATATATATATATATATATATATATATATATAACTCTGTAATATCTCCTTTTATTAAATGTAATTAAAAACCGTTTTAAAAAAGTGAATAGTTTCAAATACCTCATTTGCATGCATCAGCAACGAAATCATTCTTCAGTCACAGTCAGTTTAATCAAATTACCAGAAATTTTTGTGCATTATATTTAATAAGAGAAGATCTTGAAAATTTATGAAAAGGATTTATAGTTACTTTACCTCTCCAACGTTTTAAGAAGAAATTTATTGTTTTGACGGACCTTGGAACGAATTACGAAATTTTTTTTTTTTTGTACAAATGTCCAACTTACTTCGATATTTTTTGCATTTTGTCTCGGTGTTATTTTGCGATTGAAACGTTCGTTTAACGTAATTAAGACGTTCATCTTGAGTTATATTCATATTAGTGTGTAAATAGATTTTATACGTATCGGCAATGTACTTCCTGTTAAATGTGCAGCATCACTCCACTACACACACACACACACACACACACACACGCATATATATATAACATCAAGAAATAAATTGTGAGAATTGAACAGTTAGGTCGAAAGAGAGACTCGTAGCATAACCAAACTTTTTTAAAAATGAATTGTTATGGGTGTGTGTGTGTGTGTGTGTGTGGTGTGTGTGTGTGTGTGTGTGTGTGTGTGTGTCTAAGAGAGAGAGAGAGAGAGAGAGAGAGAGAGAGAGAGACGTGTGCGGTCGGATGATATAATCTGGGCAAAAGTAAATATACATTGCGATCAAATAATGTCGGAATAACTTTAGGCGAAAACCAACCAATTACACTGTTAAAAAATCCTTCTTTTTGCAGTCTTAACGAGGAATACTGTAAATAAAGAGATATAATGAAGCTAAATTGTGCTAACAGTTAAAACCGATGATCGATGGCGTTTATTTTGTTCGTAGTAATTTTTAAAACCCTTTTTTTTAATCTTTTATTTGTTATTATTTACAAAACACACGTAATTATTCTCGTGAAATGAAGACTTTCTACAGTCTTTTTTTCTCGCAAATCTAAGCGTCAAAAAACTAAATAAAAACGTATTCAAATTTTAGTAACTTCGTCGAATGGATGAAAAATTCTTAACGACGAGCTAAAAGGAAGGTAAATACATATTCCATATATATATATATATATATATATATATATATATTATATATATAAAATGTCATAATATACACAGACGATAAAAGCTAAAAGAAAAAAAAAAATACATAAAAATATAAAGCATCAATTACAAATACTTAACTTACAAATATTTAACTTTTGGAAAAGCATATTTGGAACTTCGAATTGGGGCAAGCAAAGTCTGTGTTTAAATTCTCTCAGCCACACACAACGAACAATTTGGACAAAATCTCAATCCACCGTCGCGAAATTGCTTTTAAAAGCCGCTTTCCTCTATAAAATTAGCAAATTTGGGCAATTACCCAATGACATAAGTTGTATTTTTGACATCAGATTCAAGGCATTACAGTTATTATTATTATTATTATTATTATTATTATTATTATTATATTAATTATATGTACATACCAAAATTATATATATATATATATATATATATTATATATATATATATATATATATATATATATATATATATATATATATATATATATATATATATATATATATATAATAAACCTAGGGGTCTTCTCTTTACTAATTTTTGTATATAAAATTATTAAACCAATTCTTTATTTGTAAGATAATATTACAATATTGCAATTTTTTTTTCTCTCATACAATAACATGATTCCCTCTTTCACTTTTACTCTCTACCTTTTTCTTGGACTAACCAAGAGTGGGTATTAGGGTCTTCGTCAGTCTATGACACTGTAACTCTGTAGTCAAGTGGACTATTTATTTAAGTTTGACCTTCAGCTTTAGAGGGTTTTTTTTAAAGTTTATAAAGGAATAATTCCACATAAAATGACCTTTTCAATTCCGTCTATGTCTAAAGAATCTGTTAAAATTAGAGTCAATCCATGTACAAAACGTTTTGAAACTTCTGTGCGCCATTTTCAAGCATTTTCTGCATCGACGGGCTTGAAGCTCTGTGTTAAAGAGAGCGGGTAAACGAACCGTGTATTCAGATGTTGGAAGTATGCATTAAAATGGTCTCATTTTGCGCTAAATTAGTCTCTCATAGATGCACCGAAACTAATTGCTTAATTAGGCAATATTAGTAATTAGTTTTGTAAGTACCAACGTGGACAGGAAGGACTCTAATTGTGAAGATGGCTTCTTTATGCTCAGTTAATTGGCCAATAAAAACGAGTGATGGGAGGATTTTTTTCTTTTTTCTTCTGTGACTCAAATCTTCATCTAAGTTGTATCCATGGTGCCATGACTTAGGATTATTTGTTTTAATATTCACGGGATACAGTTAGAAGAATCTTGTTCTACTTTAATCTCCGACGGTAAATGAGGTCGCGCGTAAAACTTCAAGTATTCTGAATAAAAATAGCAGCTGAGGTAAAAGACTGTGAGCTGGTTAAAGAATAGCATATATATATATATAGTTTTATTTTTTTCGTGTGTATTTATTTATGTGTGTAATACCTTTACTCATTCTGTTTAGGATCGAATAGTACATAATCGCGGGTGTATATATATATATACAGAGAGAGAGAGAGAGAGAGAGAGAGAGAGGAGAGAGAGAGAGAGAGAGGAGAGAGAGAGAGAGAGAGAGAGAGAGAGAGAGAGAGAGAGAGAGAGAGAGAAATGAATTTGCAAGGTGCAAATCTGGCTTAAATGTTGTATAAAGGCACTTGATAAACCTGTTAACTTCCTGTAGGCGGTTCGAACGTCAAGGAGCGCCCTTTTGCCGTTCCTCTTCCATTAAATCCCTTAATAATTCCTTAATAAAAGGTTCCGCGGCGAAACGGCCTCCTTTAAACGCCCCTAAACGGAATTTAATTGGGAAACTCTGAAAACGCTCCTCTGCTTTTGTTCTTTATGTAGTCCTATTCTTCATTGTACAGCTCATAATTCCTTTTAATTATGCCAAATTACACCCACACATCCACACCCACACCCACACACACACACACACACACACACACACACATATATATATATATATATATATATATGAGGAATCGTCGCACGGAACATTTGAAAGGTTGAAAGGTATATATGGGGAATATCTGCTCATTAGCTGTCTGATGCCTAGCGGATCCTCAGACTGAGATTATTACCATTGGATTAGAAGTGGATTTAGAAGTGTCATCGGCTTTGTAGCTTCCGTTACGATACGTACATTGTGCCCTTCTTATTGCATCTACAAAAAAATTCTCGTAATGTAATGCGGATCACCTTTCTCTCTCTCTCTCTCTCTCTCTCTCTCTCTCTCTCTCTCTCTCTATATATATATAATATATATATATATATATATATATATATATATTACAGTATACCTTCTTAAAATTTAAAAAAATCCGTTGCACACCAGTAAATGGTGGTAGTTCGGGGTCCGGTGTTAGGGGTTGGGGAAGGTCTTTTGTTGGGGGTTAAAGGAGGGATCGTGTTTTTGGAACGGAAGTTTATAACTTCCTCACAAGTTGTGCAAAAGTTTAGAGTTCAAACGCCGTCTGTCCGCCTTCCTCCGTCCGATCGCAGCCTCGTCGTCGCCTTAACGTTCTGAATGGGTTCGCTTAAAATAAGAATGCCCAAACAGATCCCCTTTGAACGTCACCACCACACGTTCTTAGGGAGCGTCGAAAGCGGTGGTCGGAAGCGGCTCTAAATTCAGTGAAGGAATTCCTCATCTTCCGATGTCGTCCTCGATGTTCTGTTTAGGATTCGCGTTGTTCCGTTTACCTCCTCGTTCGTATGTGCGGATTGGCGCCAACAGTGACGCGAGAAATGTAATAAGAAATGTGATAATTCTTCGTGATACAGACTACGTACGACCGCTTGATCGTAAACATCGGTTGGGGCTTATGTGACGGAGTGGTTAAATGGATCATATTGGTCACAGGGTGACCGCTTTGTTCGTGAACAGTTTGGGTAATGATACTCGCTTCGCTCGAAAGGCAAAATGAAAAATCAGTTCCTCATCCACTGAATGAAGTTCGTTTTTCGATTCTGAATATCGATTGAGGGTAAGATGATGAGTTTATGAAAAAGCTTCCTGAAGCTTTTTAATTTGTTTTCTTAATTTCAATGACATTTCAAAGCAAAAGATTTTCATTTTTTAGAAAATTTATTCAACAATTCATTTCATATTATTGCCTTTTAATCAATATAGACAGAATACAAAGTTTAATATATATATATATATATATGTGTGTGTGTGTGTGGTGTGTGTGCGTGTGTGTTTCCGTTACCGACTAAATTTTTATTCCAAACACGCCCCATTCTCCTTCTTTATAGGAAAACCTATAAAACGTACCCATATAATTAATTCTTAATAGCAGGTTTTATAACAGCAATTCCTCTCATTAAAATGATGTGCTTTTTTCCTATTCAATTACGAAAGGAGATGTGGTGCTAGCGAGACAATTTAGCCCGTAATTGGCGGATGGGAGCACTGAAGGTCCAATTTGAGACTCGTCTTTGGCTCACGTTTGGTTTCTACTCTAGAAATATTTTCAACAACAGTTTGTGGAGGTTATTTCAGCTTCATTTCATTTTGAGTTTAATGATATTCTTTTATTTTTCAGTTCTTCACCTAATTTTTTTCATCTAGTT
This sequence comes from Bathynomus jamesi, assembly GCA_023014485.1. Classification (NCBI taxonomy): domain Eukaryota; kingdom Metazoa; phylum Arthropoda; class Malacostraca; order Isopoda; family Cirolanidae; genus Bathynomus; species Bathynomus jamesi. The sequence goes on from JAJOZX010003015.1 coordinate 221,940, forward strand.
TATATCTAACAACCCTCAAATTCCTTCTTTATCTTCGCATAAATATACATTTTTAAACAAATCCTACACACACACACACACACACACACACACACACACACACACACACACACAAAGATATATACACAGTGTGTATATATATATATGATAGTATCTGTATGATAGTATAATTCTGTCATACGTCAGTCAGTTGTTCCGTCATACGTCAGTCAGTGGCGTATTTTCTGAATAATGACTGTATGATAGGCTATTAGGTATAAAAACGTCAATTAAAATCTGTTTCTGAGAAAATGCACTTTATCATTATGAGTCCCGTTGTTATACATTTCGGACATGTTGATAACAGTTATCGGGAATAGACGTTGTCAACCAGAATAATATAATTGAAATGCAACATAGTTTATACAAAGTAGTGTATATATATATATATATATATGATGCATCATTCATTCATTTCACGTATTTAATTGTGAAATTCATCCCATATATATATATACACAGTATATTATAAAACGCCCCACCATAAAACACCCCATTCCTTATTAAGTCACGAGTAGCTAAACGTACTATTCCATATAAGGCAATAAGTAGCTTCCTAAGCATAAAACCTTATGCGACAATCGATCGTTTTGCTCGCATTACTTAACACCCCTCACCTTACTCATCCCCACGGCTTGCACCTTCATATATAAAGCAGCGTACCACACCCAGAGTTAGAAGTTCTTGGACCACGGAGTTGGTGCTTCTCCTAGGCTTGGCTCATTATGAGGGCCTAGTACGGTATTATCTTCATCTGCCAGAGTCTGGAGTGACCTGGTTATAGGATACAAGTGTTAAGGCATACATTTGAGTTAAGGATCAACCACATAAATCAGTGAATTATATTAAACGTTATAGGCTTCGACCATATCTTTTTAATCACCCCTCGAAACACCGAGTGGTGTGGGTTTTCCGGGCGTAGGTTCGAATTCAACTTCTGATACCAGGTAATGTAGATGGAGCTGAGTGGTTCTGATTTTGGCTGTTTGTGGAATCGTCTTGTCGGTTAGGTTGGCACTTAATTGTCGGATAGTTTGCTAGTTGGTATTATAACACTTTTTGCTTCGAGTGGGTGATTAAAATGATATGGTCGAAGCCTACAACGTTTAATATAATTCGCTGAGTTATGTGGTTGAGCCTTAACTGAAATGAATGTCAACACTTGTATCCTATAACCATTACCAGGCCACTTCAGACTCTGGCGGACGAAGCTAATATCGTACTAGGCCCTCATAATGAGTCAAACTTAGGAGAAGTACCAGCTCCGTAGTCTAAGAACTTCTAACTCTGGGTGTGGTACGCTGCCTTATATATGAAGGTGTAAGCCATGGGGATGAGTAAGGGGGGTGTTTAGTAATGCGAGCAAAACGATGGATTGCCGCATGAGGTTTTATGTTTAGGAAGCTACTTATTGCCTTATATGGAATAATTTAGCTACTCATGGCTTGATAAGGAATGTGGCGTTTTATGGGCGATCATTTTATAATATATATATATATATATATATATATATATATATATATATATATATATATTATATATATATATATATATATCAGTCAGCTGATATTGGTTTGAAAATAAGTGCTAAACCAATAGAAGAAGTACAGGAATTTAAGTATTTGGTTCAAATTATCACCAATTCCTTGAATGATGACTTTGATATAAGAAAATAATATCGAAGATTCTGTGCTAAATCAACTACGACTATAAGGAACTTCCTATTCCGCGCAAATGAAGTTAGACTCTTTCTTTCGTACCTTCTGCACAAATACGTATATATGGACAACAACTCTGACTGAATTATAAAAAGAGGTTCTGGCAGAACCTTAAATTTACTTTATAAGTTATAACACATCTTTCAGACTCATACATAAGTTACCTCCAAGATGCTCAGCTTCGCAAATGTTTGCTGACCACAATGTCTCGATCCTCCCGGAGGTAACAAAGCATGTTCAATACAGTCTAATGAAAAAATTAAAAAATCAGCCGACCCAATTATCCAAACTATTCATCAGTCTTGCCAGGTTGCCATATGTCTTCTAACCTATGGACTTCTTGGTATGAAAACATTTGTCTGTAGATCCACTTAACTTCGATAATACTTCTCCCCCCCCCACTCTCTCTCTCTCTCCCTCTCTTTGTATATATATATATATATATATATACACACACACACACACTCGTCTATATTGTATGTAGGCAAGGAAATAAAGAGATTTTGCACCTGCCAGGTATTGCATCCTCATTTTCCTTGAATACACTGTATCGATTTCACCTAAACGTTGTCGTATCTCTGTGTTTGTCTCGTACGACTTAATTATTAACAAAATCAATGTATTAGAGTCATCCAGATACGTTGTTTGACTCATTGGTTGATTGATGGATGAGAAAATAAAGAGAGAAAGAGTGATTGCACCTTATTATAAATAAACTAAAAGGCAGTTAATAATGCGAGTTTGTCACGCTATGAGAATTACCCCGAATGACGTCGTGACACCACTGTTATTTGTTGGAGTACAGTCGTCACGCGATTAACGGCGACTCCTTTCGGTTAGCGTATTTACGCAAAGGTGAATCCGTTAACAGATTCGATAACAGACGTTAAATTTAAGGAATACGCAATAATCCAAGCTCTCTCTCTCTCTTTATCTCTGATGTGACAATTACCCAAATTTTTTAATGACTTAATAATGATCATTAAATGGTGCTTAAGGCGTTCTCACTTCGAGACGCGTAATTAGGCAAATTTATTAATTAGGAAATAAATGTAATTATGAAGGGGGACCGTTGAATATACAATTATGGAACGTTGTTATCACTTTAATTACGAGTTTCGCTTATGGGGAATAATAATAATAATCACTCATTGGATCCGTGGCCATTCTATTAAATCTCCAAACACGAGTTACGTGCAATTTATTTCCCCCGAAATGTTTACGGAACAGATATATATATATTGTCTCATTTGCAATTCAATGAGAAAGCATTATATATGACACCTTTTTCCTATTCGCAACTCTGACGCGCTCCGTTTGAATTTTAATGGATTCTCTCTCTCTCTCTCGGTATGGGCCGCAAGGCCTTTTGAGGTACTCTTTTCCTTGTAACTCCTTGTAACTCTCTCTCTCTCTCTCTCTCTCTCTCTCTCTCTCTCTCTCTCTCTCTCTAGCATATATACGTATATATGTGTGTGTGTGTGTGTGCGTGCGTGTGTGTGTGTGTTTGTGTGTGAGCGCGCGTATGGTGTGTGTGTGTGTGTGTGTGTGTGTGTGTGTGTGTGTGTGTGTGTGTGTGTGTGTGTGTGTGTAAGAAATAAATTATTTAAAGAAACATTTCCAAAGAGGAGAAATTAATTTTAAATAAACTTTTTAATAAATTATTTCTAAATCCATTCTCACTGACCTAATCAATGCATATCCCGCTGTGAGTCAATACATAGGAAATTAATCAGTGAAATAATCAGTGTGAAATTCACACCGCAATATCGAATCCTCATCCATCACCATGAGAATAAATTCAATCTTGCTTTACAATCTTTTCGTACGAGTTATATATATATATATATATATATATATATATATATATATATATATATATATATATATTAAATAATAAAAAATAAAGAATTAATATTGATAAGATAAGTATCTGAAACGCGTTGAAATTTCCAGTTTCATTTTGAAATTAAATGATGTATTATCTGAAAAGGTGTTTTATATATATATATATATATATATTATATATATATATATATATATATATATATATATGAGAATGAACTCAGAATTGTCATATACAGTTATATATGTAATATTTATCTTTCTTTTTACAGAAGGATCACAGTCCATGGGTATAGGCGGTTCGGAGGGCCACTGGGCAGGATACGGCACTCCCCATTATCCTTCTTACATATCAGTAATAATCCTTTATAATATATATATATATATATATGTTATAATGTTATAATGTTTCAGACCAACAAAGACCCTAGGATCCACTCATGGCTGGTCTACCTAACTGTGTTCGTAATTGTGTATTGTGCATGTCCTCCGTGGGGGCGGAGGGGACCTACAATTTTACGTGGGTTCCGAACCACAAAGCCTTAATTTTACTATCTTAAACTATACCCAATCTATCAACATATGCGTCTAATCGATTTTTAAACATGTTTATAGACGTGCTACTAATTACTTCTACCGGCAAACTATTCCAGCTATTTACTATTCTATGCGTAAAAAAGTTTTAGCAACTGCTGTCTCGAACCTTCGACTTGTCAACTTACACCCGTTATTTCTAGTCCTATTATACAGTATTGAGATATTTCGAAAAGCTATCTCTATCTACGTTATCGAAACCCATTCATAATTTTGAAAACCTGGATTAGATCACCCATTACCCTCCTGGTCTCGAGTGTAGTCAATTTTAACTCCTGAAGCCTATCCTCGTACGACTTTGACCTAAGCGACGGAATCATCTTAGTTGCTCGTATTTGAACTCTTTCGAGTTTGTCTATATCTTTTCGCATATGCGGATTCCAAAATTGGATCGCGTACTCCAAATGGGGTCTAACTAATGATTTATAAAGAGGAACTATAATATCGCGTGATTTGTACTCAAAATTCCGAGCTATAAAACATAACACTTTGTTCGCTTTATTGACTGCTGCTGTACTTTGTTTCGCTACTTTTAAATCACCAGTGACTATAACTCCTAAATCTTTTTCCTGCTCTACGCTTGCTAACTCCTTCCCTGACATACTATACGCAAAATTATCGTTACGTGAACCTATATGTAAAGTTTTGCACTTATCGACGTTAAATCTCATTTGCCATGTGACTGACCAATCAATGATTTTATTCAGATCTTCATGGATTTTACCTCTATCTTCGTCATTAATTGCCCTACCACCCAGCTTCGTGTCATCCGCAAACTTTGAAACTGTACTGACTAGGCCGACATCTAAATCGTTAATATATATAAGAAAAAGCAAGGGGCCCAATACAGAACCCTGAGGAACGCCGCTCGCTACATTAGCCCAACACGACTCCGCTCCATGAACGACCACCCTCTGTTTCCTACCTCGCAACTACTCTATCCAATTTATTACTACACCCCTGATTCCATGAGCCTTAGTTTTTTCAGTCTTTTGTGCAGTACGGTGTCAAACGCTTTTTGAAAATCTAAATACACTACATCAACCGCCCGATGACTATCGTAAACGTCAACCACGATTTGAAAAAATTCTAAAAGATTAGTTAAGCAAGATTTGTTTCGCCTAAAACCTTGCTGCGTATTTCTAACTAAGTTATGCAATTCTAAGTGTTCGACTATACGATCCCTAATTATTGATTCCAGTAGCTTACCTACAACAGACGTTAAACTGATTGGCCTATAATTTCCCGCCGCACCTTTATCGCCTTTCTTAAAGATAGGTGTTACGTTTGCTAACTTGAAATTATCTGGTACGCACCCCTCAGAAACAGACGCACTAAAAATCTTTGTTAGCGGCACAACAATGCTATCTTTTAATTCTTTTAGTTGTATGGGATATATGGAATCCGGCCCTGGTGATTTACGCATTTTCATTTTATCAACATAGTGCATTACCTCCCCTTTACTAACCACAATATTATCTAAAATATTACCATCATCAAAAGGTATGTCTATGACCGTAGGGATATTCGTTACATCTTCTATAGTAAAAACTGACGTAAAAAATTCGTTTAGCAAGGTAGCCATTTCCTTGTTTTCAGAAACTAGCTCTCCGTTAACATTTTTCAACGGCCCCAAGACACTTTTTACTGGATTTCTATTGTTGACGTATTGAAAGAATCGCTTGGGGTTTTCTTTACCGTCACGAGCTATGGAGATTTCAAATTCGCGCTTGGACTTTTTTATTACACTTTTCGCTTCACGTCTTACAGATATGTAGTTGTTTCGTAACCACAAATTGTCTTTATCGCTCTTATGTAGCCTATAAGCCCTATCTCTACTCTTTATAATGTCTCCTACTCTAGAAGTAAACCACAAGGGTTTGTTGTTTACTTTCGCACGCTTAATTTTGTACGGTACACATTCCTCATTTATAGTCCTAAATACTGTTTCAAACGATTCCTACATTAGTTTTGCGTTGGAGATCCTCATTACGTTTTCCCAATTGACGTGTGACAATTTATTTCGAAATTTACTAAAGTCTGCGTGCTGGAAGTTAGGAATTCTAGTCGAGTTAGCTGGTTTCGAGTGACTTACTGAGAGGACGAACTCTACCATATTGTTATCGCTATTGCTTAACGGTTCTGTTACTTGAAGATCAGTGATTAGCCTATCGTCCGTAATTATTACTAAACCTAAAATACTGTCCAACCTCGTAGGTTCCCCAACCTTTTGAATAAGAAAGCTATCCTCGAGAAAATTAACTAAACGATTACCGTCCGCGTCTCCTGCATTGTATGTAATTCACGTTGGCGTAATTAAAGTCACTACCTATTATTCTCTTTAGTTCACGATATAACGCTTCGTCCGTATCAGCTGTTTGATTTAGGGGGCCTTTATATAACCGCAACAAGAAGTTTGAAATCGTTCAATTTAAGTTCTGCTATAGTCGAATCTATCGGTTCTGGAATTGTGAGCTTTACTTCTATAACGTTGGCAGTATTATCTTTGATATACAACATAACACCGCCTCCTCGCCTACCTATTCTGTTTTTAACAAAAAGTCTATAACCGCTAATTTGATACTCCTCTACAAAGTCACGTATTTTAATGCTAAGCCACGATTCATTTATCGCAATTAAATCATAGTCTTTACAAGCAATTAAAAAAAAAAAAAAAAAAAAAAAAAAAAAAAATTATATATATACTGTACACGTATATATATATATATATATATATATATATATATATATATATATATATACACACCTTGTTTGAATGTACTCTTGTATTTTGCTCCAAATTATTTGAAATACAAATAATGAAAATGAATAAACTTGTAATTAAAGTTTTTTTAGTTTTTTACTTCATATAAATTTATTTATATCGTTCCAAATTGTAGTTCATAGATTCATTAAATGTCTCTTTTTTACGAAATGCATCCTTTGAGTTTACTTCATTGACGACTTTTCCGAGTAAATAAACAACTTTCTTTCGGATCGGCCCCGGGGCAGCGGGGCATTTCCCTTCCATTTTCTTGAAATAACAGCTGTCGTTCAAATTGAATAGCTGATAGATCCATAAAATATTGAATTAATTCAGTTTAAGGTATCAATTAATACATTCGTAACTGTAATCCTAGATAGAAATAGCTTTTCCTGTACTTAGAAGCTATATTATAGCTACATTATAGCATTATGGCTACATTATAGATGTTTATAAAAGACGAAAATGAGAATTAATGTCGTTAAATAACCCTGTATTTAATTTTAAAATGTAATGTAATAATAATAATAATTAAAAAAATAATTTTGAATAAATTATAAAAATAAAATTGCTTAAATGACCATATTTTAGTAATTATAAAATGGGAACTTAATTACTGTGGCAATAATGGCAGCAGTGAACTTATACATCAGTAGGAAATAATGAAGTATTTCTTTAGTGATTTGCAAAATATATTTAGTGATAAAGCCTATCTGATATTTATGGGAATTGCATTCCATATCCGCATTTCCTGTAGTTTTCATTGTATAGTTATAAAAATTTGGTTTAGAAATCTTTAGTGATTTGCAAAATATTTAGTGATAAAGCCTATCTGATATTTATGGGAATTGCATTCCATATAGCTGCTCCTTTGAAAGACTGCATTTCCTGTAGTTTTCATTGTATAGTTATAAAAATTTGGTTTGCATATAAAATCTCTGGGGAGTCTAGTATTATAATGATGATATATTTAATTGGAGGTAATTGCTCTTTTAATGGGTGACTTATAGTGCTTGCATAATACCGAAAATTTTCAATACCGGTATTTGGAGGCAATTATGCTAATCCCGGTATTGATACCGGTATTACGAAAAAAATAATTTATTTTGATTTATTATGGTGCCACCCTACCAACCCTCCCACAAGTCTGAGGGACTTGCAGTACTCACCATATTTACTATAAATTAATGACCCAACTCCAAATAGATGGCATTCTATTCGAAAAAGTTTATACATTAAATTACTAAATTGTAAAAAAATATTATTTGAATTTTTTTTTAGCATATTATTATACAACTACTGGGGTAGATAGAAATTATTAGTATCTAAATATTTATTTCTTAGTTTGATTTTGAAAGTATGCTTTGAGGAAACAAAGAGCATCTAGGGATTGTTCAGATAGACTTGATCTCAGTTTCGTCAGAAATAGGCCTGCAGCAGAAAAGGCTCTTTCTGATTCTGCACTTGTAGGTTTAATTGAAAGCAGTGCCTTGTACAGCTTCTCTAAATTCTCACTTCTCTGTAAAGTAACTTCCAAGCTTTTAAATTCATTAGTAACATCAAAATCAATGGAATTTTTTTAGATGGCACTTTTCCTAGTTTGTCCATTTCTTGCATGTATTCACTCAGTAATGAATCTGCTTCCACTTCAGTCTTATTTGCAGCTACATTTTCAGGGTTACATGGAAATTCCTGTTCTTCCATTTCTATCTCCAAATCAACCACATTCTTAGGGAAAAGTCTTTTATGGAGCCTTTCTGCAGTTCTTTTGAGAACTAATTTTGATGGAACAGAAAAACTTTCCTCTTCTTGAACTTTTAAAACTTCGGGATTATGAAGATATTTGATTAAACCTACAATGTCTTGCTGTCTTCTTGAAATGTAACGATTTCTAAGACAATCTTTTAACTCTTTTGCTATTGGATTATTTTTCTCTCCTAGTTTCTTTGAAATAAATTTCATTGATGATTCAGCTGTCAGGAGTGATGCATCTTTCGAGCATAACCCTTTAAGAATTATTTCAACAGGACGTAAGGTGTCATAAAGGCTTTCAATAATTTCCCACTCTGTTGAAGAAATGGCTACAGTTGAATGAATCACTCTTAAAGCTAGTGCAATAAATAGTTTTCTTTGATAGAAAGGAATAGAAAACGAAAAAAAGAGGTTAACTGCAAAATACCCCGAAACTTTTTTTTTCTCCGAATCCTCCAAAAACAGTTTATTTGCCCATCGGAGGACTAAATTGCCTAAATTTTACAATAGCAATTTTTGTCAATACCGAAAACCTATAATATCGGTATCGGTATTATTTGTACTTCTTCAATACCGGTATTAATACCGGTATTTCAATACCGGTTTTAACCCCTAGTGACTTATTTAGATTTTTATAAGTTAGTTAGTTTTAAAATATTTAGCTCTTTAAACAATGGGGAAATCTGACTTTGTTATCTTTATTTGAGAGGATTCGCGGATATTCTTTATGAATGACTTCTCCAGGATGTTTTATATATTTTTTTAACTATCCCCTTGTTGAAATGCAATATAATAAATGTGGGTGGATTAAGGAATAATACAGGGTAAGGAATACGTTTTGAGGAAGAGTCTTTTTTAGTTTAAATAATATGAATGCAAATCTTGATATTTCGGATTTGATATGTTGTACATAACTTTTGAAATTTTTTTTTTTTTTGTCCAAGTTAATGCCAAATGCTTCAAACTTCATTCCCCTTTGCAAGAGTAGCATTCCCAATTTTTATTTGATAGTTTATACTTGTATGTTTCGTGGTGATAATCGTATAAGATGACTTTGTCAAGTTCAGTAAAAATTTATTAGCATACATCCATTTATAGACATGTTCTAATTGCCTGTTCATTTCATTTGTCAGAAGGTCTAAATTATGATGGAAGAAGTAAGTGTGGTATCATCTGCAAATTTTACGCAATTAAATATGGTTTTGAGAGATAAAATAATGAATTAGAAATAATAATGGTTCTTGTGGACCCAACTACAGTAGTTAGCATCGCCTTATCGGAAAAATTCTCTTTTAATCTAATGTATTGATAGCGATTTGTCAAATAGGATTTGAACTACTTGAGGAAATTTCCTCTTATTCTGTATATGTGAAGTTTATTAATAAGATTCAATGTAAAAGTGTATTAATTACTTTTGACAAGTGGAAGGAGACCAAGGCAGTGTGGTTTTTGCTGTTTAGGTTGAGACATCTTGTAATAGCATGAGACATTTTCTAATAGCATGTTCATAGTATCTTCCTTTGTATGCCCACTTCTAAATCCAACTTAAATTTAACAATATGGAAATGAAGCGATAATGGGATGGAGTGTTTTTTTTATACAGGAAGGAGGTACCAAGGGTAAGTCCCTGTTAAAACACCCTTCCCATAGAAGAAGAAGAAAAAGAAGAGAGTCAAAATCAAGATCCAAAGTTTTCGAGAAATCTGAACACCCCTGCGTTTGAAAGATTGGAGGTCATAGGCAGGGGGAAGGATGGACTGAGAAAGGTTGTTCCAGAGTTGACCGGTTGAGTGGATGAAAGATTGAGAATACCAATTAACTCTTGCATTAGAGAGTTGGACAGAAAAGGAATGGGAATGTGTCGAAAGTCTGGTATTGCATGCTCTCCTGAAAGGAGGAGGCATGCAGTTAGAGAAATCAGAAGAGCAGTGTCTACAGATCTACAGATCTACAGAAGCTAAGGCTAACAAAGACCCTAAGATCCACTCTAAGGTTAGCCCGATAGAAAGAAGAGAGTAAAAGAGAGGGTTAAAAGAAGAGAATAAATGGTTAAGTAAGTAGCAAAACTTATCATTCGTGGGTTAACATTCATTCAGAAAAAGAGAGAGAAAGACTCCCCATCATCATCCGCCGGCCACTGCTGACAAGTCGGAAAAATAGTCGAAGAGAATAGGAAAGGGGTGAAAGATGAAAAGAAGTAAAATAAGAACGCTTACAAACAATACAAACATAGTCTTAACTCAAACACTGTCATACCATGCAACTACATACATGCAAGTACAGAGAAGATAAGAAAAGAACCAAAAAAAAAATTATGAAGAGTATAACAAAAAATGGGTTAGTTTACGCTACGAGCTACATCTAAGTTCGTGTTAGTCTAGTTTTGTTTTTAAATATAATTTTATTGCTGACATATCACAAGCTGGCGTTAATCGTCAACAGACTCAAACCTCGATCATTACCCCCAGAGCTCCTGTTGCTAATTGTTTTATTTTAAACGACGTTAATATTTTTAAAATGCCTATTTAAACGGTTTTTAAACATATTAACGCTGGTAGAGTTCACGACGGACGCGGGAAGATTATTCCATTTATCAGTTACTTTAAATGTAAAAACGTTTTTAGCGATGTTAGTAATGAAACGTCTACCACGTAATTTAAATCCGTTATTACGAGTATTGCTATTATCGAAAATGAACAATTTGTCAAAATTTACGTTATCGATTTTACTAACGATTTTGAAAACTTCAGTAAGCTCCCCCATTAATCTCCTAGTTTCGAGTGAATGCAAGTCTCACGCTTTAATCCTATCTTCGTAAGACTTGTTGCGTAGTGACAGAATTAGTTTCGTGGCGCGTCGCTGAACCTTTTCCAACCTATCAATATTCTCACGCAAATACGGGCACCAAAACTAAACGGCATATTCTAAGTGAGGCCTAATTAGGGACTTGTAAAGGGGCAATATAATATTCTTCGATTTAAATTCGAAATTACGCGCTATGAAGCCTAACATCCTATTAGCTTTTGCGCAACACTCCAGGCACTGGTTCCTAACTTTTAAATCCTTAGATACACGTACGCCTAAATCTACTTCCTCGTCAACGCTCGCTAACTGTCTATCATCCATCGTGTACGTGTAATTGTTGTTACGAGAACCTATATGCAAAACTTTACATTTGTCTTTGTTAAATTGCATCTGCCACTTATCCGTCCACTCCATAATCCTATTTATATCGTCTTGGAGCCTATTTCTATCGTCCACGGTAAGAACTTTACCGCCTATTTTAGTATCGTCGGCGAATTTTGACACGTTACTGGTCAAGCCTACATCTATGTCGTTAATGTAGATTACGAATAGCAATGGGCCTAACACTAAACCCTGAGGGACACCGCTACCTACATCCAACCACTCTGATTCCCTACCATTAACAACGACCCTCTGTTTCCTGGCACGAAGCCATTCCTCTAACCAGTTAGCTACCTGACCGCGTATACCGTGCGCTTTAACCTTCGCAATTAATCTTCTATGCGGAACTGTATCGAACACTTTTTTAAAGTCTAAATAATAATGTCAGCCGCTCTATGCCTATCGTATTCGCACACTATTTCGTTATAAAACTCTAACAAGTTAGTTAAACAAGATTTATGGTGTCGAAACCCATGCTAACTACTATTAATCAAATCGCGACTCTCTAAGTAAGCGACGATACGATCCCTAACTACGGATTCCGAAAGTTTACCGACAATTGACGTTAAACTAATAGGCCTATAATTGCTAGCTACTGTGCGGTCGCCTTTTTAAAAAATGGGCATAACGTTAGCTAATTTGAAGTCTTCAGGAATAATCCCCGCTTCCAGTGACTTATTAAAAATTTTTGTTAAGGGGCCTATAACGTCTTTCAAATCTTTCAAATGTCTAGGATAAAGCGCGTCAGGGCCTGGAGCCTTGCTAACTTTTAGCTTATCGATATAATGCGCAATCTCACCCTCGTGAACAGTTATTTCGTTCAAAATAGTCTCGCTACTAAATGGAACGATATCATCCACGTCGGGGACATTATTTACGTCTTCTACGGTAAAAACTCTTGCAAAAAAGTTGTTAAAAATACCCGCCATCGCCTGATCGTCGGAAGCCAAAGCGCCGTTAGCGTCCACTAGAGGGCCTATGTTATTTTTTATCGGCTTACGATTATTGACGTAGTCAAAAAACTTTTTCGGATTATGTTTACTATCCGCAGCTACAAGTATCTCAAAATTACACTTAGCATTCCTAACAGATCTTTTAACCTGACGTCTAAGCTCGATATATCTATTAAAGTTAGCTACCGTGCCATTGCGCTTATTAAGGGTATGCACGCTGTTACGCTCGTCTATGAACTCGCCTATTTCCCTAGTCCACTACTTGGGCCTACCATGATTACTAGCGCGCTTGGGCCTACGCGGAATAAACTCCCTTTCGATATTCAGAAAACTTTCTTTAAACGCTGAAGATAAAGGATAATCGTGTGGAAAATTGTGACGAATAGACAGATAAAGAAACTGAGTTTTAGAGGCATTGAAAGCCACAAGGTTTTCCTGATTTAAATATAGGACATACTCTGACTTCCTTTAGATTGTCAGGGAATATACCTACAGTAGTGTTACTGATTCATTCATTAGTTTACTGAGTGGGAATGCAATTTCATCCGATACTTATTCGTATACTTTTACTGGAATCGTATTGATGTCAAAATCTTTATTTTTCAGATCTTTTTATTACTAAAGAGATATCGTTCGGTGGGATTGGATAAACGAAAAATGAGTTTGGAGTAGGTTGTGGCATGTATTGTCGGAAGCGAGAGTTAGTTGTTGGAATCGAGGTTGCAGTACTGGAGCCGATATTTGCAAAATTGTTGTTTAATAAACTGGTTATGTCTTTGAGATCATCGTAAGAATTTCCCTTTTATGTGAGGGAGGCTAAGGGACTCGTTTTCATCCTTTTTGTGTAATTAAATCCTTTAGATTTCAGTCTAAAATATCTTCAACTATTTCCATTTTCAATTCCGACAAAGAAAAATATTCTCCGATTACATCAAATTCCACCAAAAACCTTGACCTGTGATTTTAATTTCATTTCTATCTTCAGAGAATTTTGGAATGGAATATGTGAAATTTTGACAGAGAAGTTAAATATTAATTAGGCAGTTGGAAACTACTGTGGTTCATTACAAATAAAATAAAATTAAAGTTCTTTCACTGATTTTTGTATTTTCTTTGAATTTAAAATTTTAGCACTTCTTTTCGCAATTTAAATTTATTTAAAAAATAATTAACAGACAGAAGATATAATTTACAAAACAGAAAAGCGTTAATTGTATTATTTAGCTATAGAACAGGAAGGCAACGTTGGTCTAGCTTATTTGAAATATTAAAACTGTTATAAATTTATTAAATTGTATAATATATACACGCAAATATTAACATAGGTCCACATCTCCTAATTCACATGTTTGAAAAAAAAAAAAAAAAATGATTTTTCTTTCAAAGTTTACTTTAACTGTTTAGATATAAAAAAAAATATGACTCCATAACTATGATAAATTTAAACTCTGCTTATATTTTACTGTTCAAATTTACAGTTGTAAAATCTTAGAATACAAACAGGAAGGAGATCGACTAATATTAATAACAGAATTGGCTCAAGATTACAAAGAGATTAAATTTACCATTAAACTTCTATAGTTTGACATAGGCCTAAGGACTCGAATTCTAATCCAGTTAAAAAGAAAAATTCTAATCAAGTTTTGCGCTAAAGTTTGTTAGATTCGATTCTATTTCTTCCCCAGCAAGAATTTTAGTCCGACTGGAATTCTAAGTAACCGAAACACACCACTCATTCCGAATCTAATTCCACTTTAGAGACTCCCCCCTCTTTCCCCCAATAAGATTTCTGACTCTAGTTTCGGTTCTACCAAAATCCTTTAATTTCGGCATCAGAGTCTATCGATTTTACATCCGGAATCCCACAGTTGGACTGCACACACGTTTTAATTAAACCAAACGAAAAGTATATATTCCTGTCATATATATATATATATATATATATATATATATATATATATATATATATATATATATATATAATATATATATAATATATATTTGGCTCAGTTACTGTTTTCATATATACATATATAACATAGAACTGCCATTTTCAAATAAATTATATGCTTTATTGACAGAATGTAAATAATAGGGGTTAATTTACAGCAATTTTAAAGACAGAGATAGAGAGATTATCACCAAGAAGTTTAAAGACATATAATTGGAGATTACGTATATTTATATATACATATACATTTGGACTACGATTACAATCTTTATTCTTGGGATATAGAGTCGGTATATAATATTATATACCTTGAAAATGAATCTTAAACATCTTGACTTTACATTTTATTAATGACTATACTAATCTTTTTAGATTACCAGCATAGTCAAAATTTAAAAATAACCTGGATACTGAGGTTTCATAATTTGCAATTACAATTATAATTTGTACGCTGAGGAATGTGTTTCTGATGGCCTGATGGGCAGCCTATTAAAATTCTGTTATTCCTTTGTGTATCTATTACTAACTTTGTGTATTGAACATGAGGTGGGTCGCCTGCTTGTGCATTAAACACCCAAAAATATAATTCGTAACTGAAATAATAATTTTAATGGTATACAGCTTATAAAAATGAAAATTAGGGATTTAGTGAATGCAGGAGACATCGTCGGCGTTATTGTTAATTTGAGAAAACTCTCAATTATTGTTTGTTTGTAAATACAGTATTTTATATATAATATGAACAGGATAAAAAATTTAGAATTTTCAGTAAAGAGCTTATATTTTGAAGACTGGAACAAACCTTAATATTTGATATGGCCACCTTTAGCTTTAATAACGTTTTGAAACGCTTAGGCATAGAATTAGAATGTACCAGTTTTTCACAGAGTTTCTTTAATTCTTCATCATGAAACTTGGATGACAGACTCGACCAGTTTTGCTTTAGTTGTACAGTCCAGTTTTCGAAAGAGAGTCTTACATATAGCCCGTAGAGTTTCGATTGGGTTTAGATGTGGTGAGTTTCCCCGTCAGTCTAAACAGCTGATATTGTTCATCTTTAAGAACTCCTTAACACATTTTGATGTATGGTATGGACCCAGATCCTGTTGGAAAACCGCGTTTGGGGATAATTTCTCCAGTTCTGGTTTGGCATGGCGTTCTAGAACTTCAATATATCGTTTACTACTCCTCATGCCTTCCACATGCACTAATGAGCAGTTCCTCGTCCATAAAAAACA
Source organism: Bathynomus jamesi (assembly GCA_023014485.1). Taxonomy (NCBI): domain Eukaryota; kingdom Metazoa; phylum Arthropoda; class Malacostraca; order Isopoda; family Cirolanidae; genus Bathynomus; species Bathynomus jamesi. The sequence goes on from JAJOZX010003015.1 coordinate 237,980, forward strand.
ACCCAGAAATTTCTTTTCTGGATGTTCACAGTTTGGTTATAGTGGGAACTGGTTGTGGTTACAGGTGAATGGTGTACAAATCGCTTTGTTGAAATTGAACAAAAAAAAAATTACTCTAGTCGGAAAATAACACATTGCACCAGTCTTCTTTTGACCAACCAGCATATTTCTTGGCCTACGCATAGCGTTTTGTCTTCATTGTTGTTAGCAATTAGTTTTTCATAGGTTTCTTGGCTCTGCTTCCCACCGCCAGCAATCGACGTCTACAGTTGTTGATGATACCTGGATACCTGATGCTGCTAATACCTGGTTAAGCATGTCACTAGTTTTCCTGGGATCCTGCTTACTCATTCGTATTAATTTTGTATCATCTCTGGGTGTTGATTTCCGTTTTCCCCCACATTTGCCTTTCCTTGATGGGGATATTGAGCCGTGATTTATGTCTTCTTAATAATCTTATTGACCGCTCCCACACTAACTTTGACTGCATTAGCATTTCTCCCTGTGCGAGTGATGTATGTTCATGCAAGGTGATTATTTAATTATTTTCTTTTGTGTAATGTTCATATTCAACTCTGAAACACATAGAGCACAGAAATCACACGTATTGATTCTGAAGACTGACAAGAATGTACTAAATTAGGCAGAAACTGAATGACAAGCCCGACTTCAAAAGATGATGCAATAACCTTAAAAGATGATGCAATCATGTTTTAGATGGTGCAGTAACGTAGTGTATAGCATAAATAATTAAACTTATTCATAAAGTTACGTTTAAAACGCTTTCGTTGTTTTTTCATTAAAAGCAATGAAAAATCCTATTTTTGTTTCGTGTTCACATTAATCTGTACAATTCTGTATATACAGCGGCAGAGGAAAGTTCGTCGGCGTCCTTATCTGACTATATATGTGTATATATCTGTCGAATGCTCATTGGTGAAATTTTGGATGCTAAGTCACACCCTTCATTTGTAGGTATTAAACCTTGGTTAACCTTGGTTCTTGCTTCCGCCTGAATTGTTCATTCTGACGAAGGTCAAGCTTGTCACTCCACCTTAGACCGCCCAGCGTCTTAACCACTAGGTACCCAGGGTACCCATTTATCTACCAACCACTTTCCTTATTGTATGGAAGGATGAACAGCTGGGTTTTGCTGCGTGCCGCCTAGCGTCATCGGGTCTTGATCCCAAGGTCGATGGATTCGTAGTCAGCGACGCTAACCTCTACACCACCGAGGCGCATAAGAGCATATGCGAAATAATAAATATATAAATGGTAGTGGTGATATATATATACACATACATACCGTAAAGAACGACGCTTGTATAGGAGAACATACCGCGCAAGATGAGAAGAGAGAACGAACAAATGAAAAAATGAGGTAACCACCCGGGAATCGAACCCGGGATCTTCCGATTGCCGGTCAGATATATACACACACACACTGTATATATCACTAGTATTTATGAAAACGTTATATGAACTGTGCGTATAACGACGTATGTAAAATGTAAAAAGTAATCTGCTTCTCGGGAGGTTTGTTAAATACGTGGAAGAAATAAACTAGGGTGATTTCCAGTACCTTTCTCAGTAGATAAGGTTGTATCGTAACTTTAGCCCAATAGAAGTTGGTACACCCGCTGCAAAGGGATTCGAACCCAGGGCCAGTGAATTTATAGCCAGCGATGCTAAAATCAGAAAACAATATTGTTAATTTGACAAAGAAATTAATATGTTTAACAAGGGTGGTATGTTTATATTTCAGCTGACAAAACCATCTTTATCATTTCTCTTACAGATGTTCCCCTCTTTATATTAAGAGGGGAACATCTGTAAGAGAAATGACAAAGATGGTTTTGTCAGCTAATATATAGACATGCCACCCTTGTTAAACATACTAATTTCTAGTTTATTCAGAACAGTATAAATTTGATATAAGTTTCTAATATAATCGAAGAGAGAAGTGGCTAATTTCCAATACAAACAATTTACATATCTAATATAAGTAATGAATGAGGAGGGCCACAAACTAGCAGTGCGCTTAGGTTAACTAATGTTAGGTTAACTAATGTGACCCATTACTCTAGCTCCTGTATTATTATTAGCAGCAATATCGGGGTTCAAATTCCCTATTTCAGTGTTTTCATTTTGCTTTTAGGAAAACGGTGTTATTCAGTGAGCTACAGTTGTTCGCTGACATATCTGATATGAACTTATATTAAAAGATATTCTTATACGAATATGCCGTCAAGAAGCGTGGGATCTTTTTATGTCATACTGAATGGAATGAAGTGCTTTTATTATATAATGAAAGTGAAATGATAAAAAATAATAGAAAGTGACAATTGGTAAAAGGTTATAAATATTATTTTCAGATACATTCATTTCACATGTATGAAATTATTGGGTGAAATATGACTATCTTTTTAAATAATCTGAACAGTAATTAACGATATGGAATGTAGGTGATAAGAGTAAATGAAGTATTATGAAATACGTAAATTTTAAGAGGGTAAGAACAGATGTGTAGAAACGTTATTTTAAAAATTAGCGTAAGGGCTTTATTACTGTTATAATAATAGCGATATTATAATGGAAGTATATAAGTTGCAGTCAATAAATGCGCGGAATTTATTGACCTTTTCAATGAAACAATTCCGCACATTTATTGACTGCACCTCGTGTGTATATATGTCAGAGTATGTACAGCTTAGTATGTACAATATCTGTATAGGAGTTGATGAAGTATTCATTGATTCATTGAGAGGTTTTAGAAATACATTTAATGATGAACCTGTCTGATATTTATGAGTATTGCATTCCATACATTTGCTCCTTTGAAAGAGAATGCATTTGCTTCAGTCCTTATAGTGTATAATTTGGTTTGTGCTGTATAAAATAACTGGCAAATCTTGTGTCATGATCTTCATGCAGGAAGATTTTTTTTTTTTGAATGGGTTAGGTATAGTGACTTTTACTAATAACTTATACTGTACATATTGAGAGCAACAATTAATTTTCGATTAATTTTTGAAGTTTAGTTCTCTAAATATATGCAAGCATTTTGAAGTGAAAACATTTTGTTCGGATGACTTCCAAGGATGTTTTATATACTTCTTGAGCTCACCGATGTAATGCCATACTACAAGTGTGGATGAATGAACGAGAATTATTTTTGAAGTTTGCATGAATAGTATGAATTAGAAATCTCGATATTTTGGATTTGACATGCTGCTGTATGTGAATTTTGAAACTCGTTTTTTTCTCCTAAGTTTATGCTAAGTACCGGTACTTTAATTTAATTTATTCTTATAAGGGCAGTTTCATACCAATAATGAAGAGTTTACGTTTATACGAGGTGCATCCAATAAATGTCCGGAATTGTTTCATTAAAAACAGTTAATAAATTCTGCGCATTTAATGACTGCACCTCGTATGTGTTATATGTTTTTTTTACCAATAATTTATTATATGACTTTGTCAGGTTCATTAACAGTTTATTTGAACACATCAGTTATAGACATGCTCCAATAGATGCTAATTCATTCCACTCATCAGGGAAATTTTGTAGTATCATCTGCATACTGAACGCAGTTTAATGGATTGAGCGAGATGTAAATCATTGATCTGATCTGAAAATAGTAAGAACATGACTAGATCCTTGTGGAACTCTAATTTTTTAGCACATCATTGTGCTAATGAAATGAACGTTCTGTTTCATATCAAGTTGGTTGGTATATGATAGTTACCAACGAGTTAAAATGGAGGAACCGCTTTATTTCTCGTAGCCGTGAAATAAACCAATAATTGGGTATTGAAGATGTACGAGTAGTCCTAATTTTAAATCCTATTTTTGTTTAAGTAGAATATCGTATTTAGCTAAGAATTCAATAGGTTTGTTGAGGATGATATTCTTAAATGTTTTACTCGGATCTGATAACCTGGTAAAGGGCGGTAATTGGACAGATTGTCAAGGCTACCTGATTTAAATATACGAGTAGGATATACTTTGGCTTCATTTAGAACAGTCAGAGCATTACACCTCGAGCTCATAAGTTTCGTGAATGGTATTGTAAGTTTATATAATACAAGCTTGTATATTTTACTAAAATCGTGATGATGCCATTGATTTTACTTTTTCAAAAATTTTTTATTCAGGCCTAACTTTCAAGATTTAGATTAGGGAAAATTGAATCTGGTGATTTGTATGGCATATATCGTTGGTTTGTAGTGACACTCTCGTTGGTTTGTAGTGACACTGTTTTTGGAATGAATGTTTCCTTATCGGTCCCGACATTTGAAAAGAAAAAATTAATAAATTGGTTTCGTCGTTTGGATCACCTCAAAAATTTCCATCCTACGTGAAAGATTTGTCCTTTTATGTGTTGATCTTATGTTCTTTAGTCTTTTCTCTGTAAGTACAACTTTATTCGTTAATTTTTGAAGTTATAATCCGATTTTGCTGTTAATGATTGTGCTAATTCTGTTACAGTAGTTTTTATCAAGCCTGTTCAGTGAGGATATCATTCTTCCACTACTTGAAGGAAATATTTTTACGCTTAATACTTAATGCGAGTAAGTCCTCGGATGGAATATTTAATTTTCGCCAAACATACCTTTGCTCGTTGTTCCCGAATAATTCAATTGGTCTCGTCTCTCCAGAGAACTTTCTTCCAGGATGCAAATCCATCATTTTACTGATCCTTGGCGTACTTTAAACGGTTTCTTTGTGCGCTTTTCGAGTAGAGGTTTTCTTAATGCAATTCTTCCATGTAGACCATTTTTTTCTCAATGTACGACGTACAGTAGAGAGATGGACATCGACCTTAGATCGTCTTAATGTTTGGTAAATATCACCTGCAGTCACTCGTGGATTCGTAGCAGCATTCTTTCAATCCGTCTGGGTGTACCTTCTGAAAATTTGCAAGGTCGTCCACACCTTGGTAGAGCTTTGATTGTTCCAAAGCCTTTTCATTTCTTCATAACTGCAGCAACCGTCGTAAATGAAATTCGAAGTTCTTCTCCTATCTTCATATAACTATTTCCAGACTCGTGTGCAGCAATAACAGATCTCTTAAAATCTGTAAACAGCTCTTTACCACGACGATCCATTCGTCTTCCATGAAGATTCACAAAGGAAATTCTATAATTCAGAATTGCCAACAGTCTCTAATCAACAAACAGCCAACTACTGATAAAAATTTTAAATTCTTCAAACCTAAAGTGGATACACAAAGTATTAAAATGCAAAATTTTTTGTACATTTGTTTACAAAATTATCCAACTTTTTTTTATTTTCCTCAAATTCTTTAATGTTTTACATTATATGTTGGAATTGAACTAATTTTTCTTTACTTGCTAAATTTTCCCAAACGAACTGCAAACTCTTCATAGCTATCGTATGTATGGTACAAAAGATAAGGACGAATATAACTGAAATATTTCTCTGTACGAATACTTATGAGCGCCACTGTATATCAGCAGACACATTAAAGCCAACAGATTTAATGTGCAACCTAGTATAATATGATTTAAAGGTATCTATTTTATCATGATATACTTTTGACCAACTAATATACAACATACAATTTTCATTTTAAATTTATATTAAATTTTATTTTAAATGATTGCATACACACTCAAAATAAGACTTTCTTAATTCAGCTGAAATAACTTCTTTTTGAAGGTACATTGTAGAAAGAGGTTTTTCCTTCTTTTGGGCATGAAAATTTCTTTTCAGATGATCGAATAATGATACTTAACTTCTTTTGGTAGAAGATATGGTCCTCAAAACTTGTTTTATTTGATTGACTCGAGGAAATAGAAAGTAATATTTCTACTTATAGAAGGTTGCGTAAGTTTTTATCAGTGTACAGATTCTACAGGGTGAGTCAAAAGTCTCCATACATAGGTAAAATGGCCATGATAAATAAATGATTATATTTTTTTTTTTTTTTTGCAGGTGATGTGCTGAGATGCCTTTGTATGTGCCATCCGTACGTGCATTCAGTGTAATGGTGCCCACATAGAGCATATTTTGTGACTTACAAGTGATTGCATAATAAAGTGACAATTTTTGCCAATGTATGGAGACTTTTGACTCACCCTGTACATAAGAGGGACGGGTGAATTTATTATATACGACAGTTGAGGCACTTGCTGCAAAGTTACTGAGGGCTTGGTTCAACTTTACTTTGATATATTTAAATTTTAGAGGTATATGTACCCATTTTTAACAGAGTTTCAGGATAGAGTTCTTTGATGCCGTGTAATCCTTTAATTATTTCGCACTCCTTTTTTACCTGGTGAAATAACGCATCACAGAAACATGATTCGTTTTATATCTTAAGCCTATACGAGTATTCAGGATGTCCAAGTCTCCATTGAGGCTATAGCTATTATAGCACCTTCGATATGCCTCAGCAAAATCTGAGAGTGTCTGGAAATTTTCTTTCGGATATTACCAATTTAGTAGATTATTTTACTGTATTTGAGCTCTGTCAGCGTTTCATAACGTGGCAGGTTATATAAAATCCCGGATTATCTATATTAATGGTTGATCATCCCTTTCACGATGGCTTGCACACAGTTGCCAAATATGGGCATATAATGAACGTTCTGTTTCATTTCAAGTTGATTGGTATATGATAGTTACCAACGAGTTAAAATGGAGGAACCGCTTTATTTCTCGTAGCCGTGAAATGAACCAATAATTGGGTATTGAAGATGTACGAGTAGTCCTAATTTTCAACTATGTAAGAAGTACCAGCAAAAAAAAAAAATTGGTTTACCTTTTAGAAATGAAAGTTTTTCCCAAGACTGATTTTGCTCATTGTAAGTCAACTTTATCTGTTTATGCGATTTAAACATTGTCAACTTCAACAACAAAAAAAGTTTAAATCCTAATTTAGAGGATTTTTTATTTATAAAAACAAAAAAAGTGAGCTGATGGGATTTACTCACATTTTCGCTTGTTGCACCAAAAACTTTCAATTTAGAAATGAAACTTTCTTCATCCATTTTGGCTGCCAAAAAATAGTACCTGTACAAAGATAGACACAGCTGAAATGTTCAAAGAAGCAGAAGTTGTTAAGCGTCATATTATTATTATTTATTATTTTATTATTATTATTATTATTATTATTATTATTATTGTATGAAATAATTGAATGTATTAACTTGTTAACTCGAAATCGCCCTTTCTCGATGTGTAGATAGTGAAGTCAATACAGAAAGTCCCTCGACTCGAAAATCTCAGATTTTCTCGTTGAGATGAAAGGTATAAGAAGGTGCTTTTATTGCGTTAGATTCCATACAATCTTTGAGTGATGCGTCAATTTCAATTTAACACTAATTTATATCCCTTTTTACGATAATTATATTCAACTTAAATTCTTGTTGTACCAACATACAGTGTATATATATATATATATATATATATATATATATATATATATACACTCGTATATAATGAAGAGAAACACCAGAGAAACTATAAACAGTCTCTTCAAACTTTAATTGATACGGACGTTTCGGAATGTACTCATCCCATCTTCAGGGCTAAAAGAATAAAAGACTAATTAAATTCAAAATAATTTGGATTAATGACCAATTAAAATAACAGAATTAAAATTCTAAAAAAAGGTGGCTAAGAAAAAGTCAAGTGTAAAAGGATAAAAACAAGACAGAAAAGTAAATTAGGTGACTAAATACCTTAATTGAACCACAACAGATCTACAGATGATTCGTCAGAATTGAGGTCTAGTTTTAATTTATAAATAAATAACAATTCCATAAATTTAAGCTTAAGGTCAGAGTTCCCCCCCCAAAGCAAGTACGGTCATATAAAAGTAAAACGAAAAGACACCTAAAATCCCGTATTTAGGAACACCTCGGTAAATCTGTCCGTACAAATTTACCTCTTGGCAAACCACCCTAACTCTTACATACGCACCCATGCACATAATAATAACCACCTAATTTCACAGTCTAATTTTGCCAGTACTTGTTGCTGGGAACCTTAAACTTAAAATTATGAAATCGTTATTTATTTCAGTTCTGACGAATCATTGGTAATTCTGTTACGTTTTAATTGAGGTATTTTAGTCACCTATTTTTACCTTTTTGTCTTGTTTTTATGCTTTCACACCTGACTTTTAATTAATCACCTTTTTTATAATTTTAATTCTGTTATTTTAATTGGTTATTAATCCAAATTATTTTGTATTTAAATTAGTCTTCTTTTATTGTTTTAGCCCTGAAGATGGGATGAGTACATTCCGAAACGTCGGTATCAATTAAAGTTTGAAGAGACTGTTTATAGTTTCTCTGGTGTTCCTGTTCGTTATTAAACCGTGTTTTCCACACCATCAATCAATAGCCGATATATATATATATGTGTGTGTGTGTGTGTGTGTGTGTGAGAACAATTTCAGTGATTTTCAGAGACATATTTTTATGATTTTTTTTGTTCGTGCGGTCAACGCGTAAAATTTTTTCTTCTCCTTTTCCTGTGTGTGTGACTCCACAAAAATAGACGAACACATTGTAATCATTTGTCTGTTCACACTTTCAGCACTTTTTTTATAGATTTAGGTTCTCATGTGTGTGTATATATATATATATATATATATATATATATATATATATATATAGAGAGAGAGAGAGAGAGAGAGAGAGAGAGAGAGAGAGAGAGAGAGAGAGAGAGAGAGAGAGAGAGAGAGAGAGAGAGAGAGAGAGAGAGTTTATTGAGGATAAATGTTTCCGATGGTTTGACTATGAAACTGAATGATCTTTTACGGTTTGTTCGATCGTGTTACGAAATGAGAAAATTACGTCTTGCCAAATGTAGTATCTTCATTTCCTTTCCATCGTGAGTTGCAAACGTTTTTCACTGTTTATCGAACGTCTAAAATTAAGTAATTTTCCTTCTAAAATTTCAATAAGGAACTTTTTCTTTATTTCAGGAACTTTAGGAAGCGGTAACCCCGGATCCTTGCAAGCGGGATTTCCTTCGAGTCAGGGATTGCAGTATTCCTCGGATTTGAACCAGCAAGTTGCGGCAATGGAGACCGTCGGGGCCCACGTTCCCTCTGGTAGGTAACATCCATGACGGCTGTGCGAAATGACACTTCCGAAAAACCGCGAGAGATCAATTAATTAAGTTTAGAACTTTATAATTTGCGAAATTCGTTCAAAATTACGATCGAGGGATTTCCAGTCCTGACATTCAACTCGGTAACAAGAAGTTATTTCCGTCAAAATAATTTTAGTCTACGGAATATTTTCGCCCGCAGTCGCAAATCCCGAACCTTAATCGTTATCAGTGAATATTTTCGCCCGCAGTCGCAAATCCCGAACCTTAATCGTTATCAGTGGACTGCCAGTAAACCCCAAATCATTATTATTTAATCCCTAAACGCATTCAAGAAGTTTAAAAGACTTAAACTATAGAATGTCCTCAAATTACACAGTGCACATAATTTTTGTCTCTCAGAGACAGAATGACTTAATTATTTGTCCGTCTCTCTCTCTCTCTTCTCTCTCTCTCTTTCTATATATGTATATACATACTGTAATTGTACTGTACGAGTGTATCACAGTACGCGTCCTCATTTTATGGCGTTCTCGACACAGTGCGTTTAAAATTTAATTTTTGAAATAGAAACTTTTAAGGTGGGATTTTTCATTTGGTTTATTGACAAATATAAACGTTGTGGCTTCGAATCTTTCATTAAAGTGACAATAAACCTGATTCTTTCGTGTCATTATCTCGTCGTCAAAACTGACAATGATATAGAATTTTGAAACTCAATTTTCTCTATAATAACCATAATTCTTTCGTTGTCAACTCCGACGGAATTCAAACATTCTTTCAAGCGAGTGTAATTAGCTTCAGCATATGTACTTTTTTGCAAGTGTACGCACAAATATATATATATATATAATATATACTGTATATATATATATATATATATATGTTCCACTTATACATATACCTCCGTTAACTTTGTTTTGCTTCTGCCCGAATTTTTCATTTTGACGAAGGTCAAGCTTGTTGTTCCACCTTAGACCTACATCTTTATGTGGAATCCGAACCACGGCCCATCACGGTGGTTAGAAATTGTAGAGTCTTCATTCGGACTCGATCTCACGACCTCCCAATCAGCAGCCCAGCGTTTAAACAACTAGGCTACCCAGGGTACTCCTTTATCTACCAACCAATTTTTATTGTATGGAAGGATGAACAGCTGCGTTTGCTGCGCGATGACTGCCGTCATCGGGAATCGAACCCGGGGCCGGTGGATATATATGTATATATATATATATATATATATATAAGACTCGAAATTTGGTGTTTGTTTCAGCATTTCTATATCGTGTGTAATTCTCGGCTTGATGTGTGCGGAAATTTCAGAAAGAATTTTACTTACAAGTTTATGTAAACATTTCGTGTGTTTGAATTCCTTTCTGTTATTGAGAACGACGATTGCCGTGTGGGTGTTAAACTACTGCAAGAATGAAGAGAACGAAGGCTCAGAATGGCAGGAACACAAGGCCTAATTGCGGTGTACTTCCTGTCTCCGTTGTCACATCGAGTTCAGAAATTAGCTGTGACAATTATCGCATCAGGGGAACGGTGTTCGAACATTAACGCTATTAAATTTACTAATTTCGGCGATTAACTCAATCTCATCTCGAGTAAAATAAGAGATTATCAGACGTTATTATTTAATGAAACCAAAAATAAAATACCGAACGTCAGCCTAAAGAACGTAATGCAATGGCGCACTCCCACGATATTATTAGAGACACATATTTTTGAATACATAATGATAAAATTAAAACCGAAAGAAATTGCTGTAATGGAGCGCCATCTGCTGTTTGTAACAATAAATTGTGAAGTCGAATGAATGCATAGCAACACATCCCTTTGGGCGAGTTGCAATCCGTTTCACTTGAGCATTCCCAATTCCACAACCGTTCTTCCTCTTTCAAAATTCTTTTCTATCTAACAAATAATTAATTCTTTTACAAGTTTCAACAAAGTAAGAAACAAAATTATTTTTATTTATTTAACATTTGGTGAGTGTTGGAATGCAATACACACACACACACACACACACACACATATACACATACACGTGTGTGTGTATATATATATAGTTTATTAACAATGGGTTTTGCTTTGATTTGGTTAATAAAATATTGGGATTGTTGCAATGAAGTTATTTTACCAAATCAATTTGAGTTATTTTAAATGAATTTCTTCGTATTAAAAAATAAATAAAAAAAACTCGAAAACGGAATTAAGTATGACAAAATCACTTAAAAAGACAAGACGATTTTCTGTCGAAAAATGAACATTTTTTTTTTTTTTTTGTTTAAGAAAAATGCAATCATGCATAAAAAGTAACTTTTCACTCCGGTATATATTATATATATATATATATATATATATATATATATATATATATATATATATATATACACTAAAACACTCCTGTAAGATATACTGATATGATAAATCAAAGTATTTTCTCTCCTACTGCTTCTTAGTATGTTGACTCTCTATATACTTGACAATGATGATGCGAGCTGCGTCCCTGAATAGGTGGAACATATAGACATTTGGTGGAGAGGAAATTTCATTGACACCCTAATTAACTAACTTAATCTAACCCTAAAATCTTATCAATAAGATGTCACGCCGAGAAAATGTCCTTAACCCGAAATGGGTGTATGGGCGGTGCAGTGCTTAATGGAACAATGAAACCCTTTTTTTCCTATCACAAACACTTGATCTGTTGAAATGTGTTCCCACAGAGAGAGAGAGAGAGAGAGAGAGACCCAAATGACGTGCTACCCTTGTTGTATCCATGGGGGGAGTAGATTTATTGGAGTGGAAGGGCTCTATCATTGAGAAAAGCAGGGGGGGGAGAAGATTTTTGGAGGAGGAGAAATTTATTCTTTTTCTTTTTTGTTATAAAGAAAAAGGTCATAAAAATTTTATAAAGAAAAAGGTCATAAAAATTTTATAAAGAGAAAGGTCATAAAAATTTTATGAAGAAAACTTGGTCTTTACAAAATATTTATGCAATAAGATATAAAATCGTTGTTTTATTAAATGGAAACAAAAGGTAATTTGATGCATTTTCCTGTCACGAAAAGGTACTACATAATTGGCTTTCACAGAAGTGCTTGTAAGATATAACGAGTCGAATGGAATAATTAGGAATTCAAGATGTGAACAAAATTCACCTCTCTCTCTCTCTCTCTCTCTCTCTCTCTCCATATATATATATATTATATATATATATATAATTATATTATATATATATCGTAAAGAACGACGCTTTGTATAGGAGAATTATCCGCGCAAGATGAGAGCGAAAGAACGAAACAAATGAAAAAATGAGGTACCCACCCGGGAATCGAACCCGGGATCTTCCAATTGCCGGTCAGATATGATAACCATTACACCACAGGCCTCACTCAAACAAATGTCGTAATCCCTCTACATACGCGCAGAAACCAATGCCCCAAAGGGGCACCTCCCGCATGCCGTAACATTATATACATTATAACTGCAAACACGCAGTATAATTAACGTAAAGAACGACGCTTTGTATAGGAGAATTAACCGCGCAAGATGAGAGCGAAAGAACGAAACAAAGGAAAAAATGAGGTACCCACCCGGGAATCGAACCCGGGATCTTCCGATTGCCGGTCAGATATGATAACCATTACACCACAGGCCTCACTCAACCAACAAAGCGTCGTTCTTTACGTTAATTATACTGCGTGTTTGCAGTTATAATATATATATATATATATATATATATATATATATATATATATATATATATTCAGGATTTAGGTAACACAATAAGTGACAATAAGTTCATTCAACGATGATAACATCGCTAAAAGATTAATGTTGAACGAAAGAAATTATCAATGTTGTGACAACATTGATGAAACGAAATTGATGTAAGATTGAAAGTGAAAAATAAGTTAATGAAATAACATTGATGTTATCAAAATGTTTTCAACGTTGATTCTTAAAGTCAGTATTCTGGTTGATCTAATATTAGCCAACTTTCATCAGTGTCTAATCAAGGTTGATATGATAGCGTCCATTGAAATCAACGTTGAAATTAGTGACACTTTAAATAATAATGAAAGAACTTTTGAGATTCAGAAATAGAAATATTGCCTATGATTTGTTTTCACATTTTTTTCCTTTAATGATAGGTTTTAATGAAGTTATACTAGGTTAGGTTAGGTAAAGTTAGGTTAGGTTAGTTGAATAGCTATCAATAAAATTTCCCGTCGTTAATGATTTTGTGCTCGGGGAAGGGGGTGAGGCAATTAAGTACACAATACGTTATGTAAGAACCCCATTTTGCACGAGGGGGTTCGAAGCTTGAACTCGAGTCTGAAAACATTCAAATCAATTACACATAAACCTACATAAGGATCATTGCCGGGAATAAGGTACCGCCCCCAACATTAGGGATCCAGTATTGCCTTTCATGACGAAGTTGGGAGACTATACCTCTTGTTGTACGTTATGGGAGATCAGTGTCTTCATTTATACACCTCATTCCTTTCTTTCCGTTTCTCGTGAACTCGTGTCCCGCTTTTATATCAACTCCACGTTTATTTACACATTTACTAATGTTTTATCACACACTGTTACATACCTTTTTCACAGTTCTTTTATCGTTCTCTCTTCATGAACATACCAACGCAGCAGCATGCACTATCCTCCACTCTCATTTCCGGTGACTTTTATTAAATCTTTTGATACATCTACATTTAAGCATTTCCTTCCTACCAGGAATTCCATCACGCCCTGACTTGTTTACCCTGCTTCACGCCTATTTTCAACTTCCACTGTACCTGTACCTGTACTCGAAATATTTAAATGCTTTCTCAATTCTTAAACATTCTCTATTTACCACAATATTACATGCTAACTCTACTTTTCTCTCACTGACAAGAACTTTACTTTTATTTACATTCATTACCAATATTCTCCTTTCATACATGTCAATAAAACTTCTAAATTAGTAAACAAAACTCCTTAATTCGTTTTTCTGATTCACGCAGAAGCACCGCGTCATCAGCATATATCAGATACGAATATCGCCACTCATTCTTTTCCAAGTTTAAATTTACTCGTCAATTTCTAGCTTTCTTGCTGTAGTTCATCGATGTATATGTATACATTGGATAGCCATGGCGTCATCATACAGACCCGTCGTACTCCAGCATTAATACTGAACCAGTCACTCAACCTAAACTCGTATACAAGCGCTACTACAACTTATCACTGACACCGTACATTCTAAGCACATGTCACAAGACACATCAATTCGCTTTATCATACACCCCAATCCATAAATGCCATATAAACCTTTTCTCTTTATCATTTAGTTTCTCAGTCATCTGTCTCACTGCAGACACTTGATCAACACATCGTCTTCCTTCTCGAAAGTTACCGTGTTCATCTCCAACCAAAAGATCCATAATCTTTTCTACTCTTTCTATCAACATTTCTCCGTACTACTCTTTTTAGCTATACTTAAAAAACTTATACCCCAATAATTTCTACATTCACTTCTTTCACCTCTGTTTTTATCCAGTAGCATGATTACAGCTTTTTTCCAATCATCAAGGATACGCCCATTTTCTCGTGCTTTTTGATATATCTTCTACTGCCATTAAAACATCAATCATGCCACCTCTAAATCATTTACCTTAATATTTCATCAATTCCTGCTGACCTTCCTTTCTTCATCTTTCTGCTCATCCATCTTCCTCTAATATGATTCTTTCACTCCTTGGTATACGCTTCCGCACACGCTACCCAACCAAATGTACTCATACGTGTTTCCTGTTCATCTCCCTCACCCACCACTCTTTAAAGCTGTCATAACATTAACATACTGACATTCTTATCCTTCATATTACCATTTATTCCACCAGATTGACCTTTGCACTTCTTCACTTCTTTCCAAAATAACTTTCTACCGTACATATACTGCTAATTTATCTTCTTTTCAGAGTCTTCATCTATACTCTTTGTTTACTTCTTTGCATGTGCTTTTTTAACATTCTTTTAGCATTATTTTTACAACTCATTTCATCTGCTTTCATTAGTGCCAGACTGCGTTTGTAACATTCTTTTTCACTCCTCCTTTACTTTTCTTGTATTCTTCATCTCATCGTTCCACAAGTAGTTGATTTTCTCTTCATTCCACTTTGTACACATCTACATACGTCAGATGTTGTCACTAAGCACGCTTTAAAATGCACATTCCATCCCAAATATTCTGTATCTCTATTTGCTCATCATTACTCTTCTTGTATACTTGTTGCTACCTCATTTGAATTACGTACATATCTCTCTCTCTCTCTCTCTCTCTCTCTCTCTCTCTCCTCTCTCTCTCTCTCTCTATATATATATATATATATATATATATATATATATATCATGAAAACCCACAGGGAAGAATAAAAGGTGATGCCCTGTAGGTGTGTATCATTTATTAATTTCACGTGTTTAACTGTGAAAGTTTTATATATATATATATATATATATATATATATATATATATATATATATATATATATATATATATATACCTGATAGCCTGATAAAGGTTCTCTCTTTACGCGGAGGTCAGGCTGGTGCCCCAGCTGTAGATTTGATGTAAGAAAGAGTTGCTTTTTTGAACTCTCTATCTCACATAGTCACGAACACCCGGCTCACCTGGGACTGTCTTGAGCCAGGTATCTACTTTTCTTTTGAAGACTTTCACCTTGTCATAAGTGGTGTTCCTAATTTCTTTGGGGAACTGGTAACTTGTCCCTCTAACACCAATACAATTTCCTTCCACCCCAAGGTACACAAAATATTCAGTCTGGTCCTTCCTCTTTTTGTTTACATTCCGTTCATGTGACCTTTGAATATCATCTAGAAATGAAGATTTTTTTTCTAATTTTTCGAAGACTTGTCTATCCTTCTTAATTTCGCTCTCCGTTTTGGGCACTCGAGCCTCCTTTCCCGGGACAGCCCTTTATTTGATCGTCTTTTTCTGCCATTTGTTCCATTAACTGAGCAACACTTCCTCCTTCACAAGATCTCTTTCAACATACTTTTTGGGGTTAAAAAAAAAAATATATATATATATATATGTGTGTGTGTGTGTGTGTGTGTGTGTCTCCGGTTTAAAGGATTCAACTAAACGTTGATGCATGCATAATCTGCTGAACAAAATCCTGAGCCAGAAAAATTAAAGCAGTTAAATAGTATGAAATGAAGCTTTTAACTCTACTAATTTTAACTATGTGAATTATAAAAATATCCTCAAAAATGGACAAATGAGGAGATAATTATTTTTAAAAGTTATGGAA
Source organism: Bathynomus jamesi (assembly GCA_023014485.1). Lineage (NCBI taxonomy): Eukaryota > Metazoa > Arthropoda > Malacostraca > Isopoda > Cirolanidae > Bathynomus > Bathynomus jamesi. Next base: position 254,408 of record JAJOZX010003015.1, read on the forward strand.
CCAATATTATTATTAATTTACATACGGGAGTCTGGGCTTAAATGGCAATAAAATAAAATATTATAAATGTATTTTATTTGCCATTTAAGCCCGGACACGTCGTATAATAAACAAAAAATAATTCTGTTCAAAATGTAAAAATGGAAGAAAGCTCAGGTAATAATAATCACGATCCCATTTTCTTTTTCCATTTAATATCAAAATTGACAAGGCGTTAAATTCTCTAAAAGTAATTAAAAGTTGATTTTAATTCTTTTAAAATTCATTTAAATTAAAGAAAGTTAAAATTTTTGGAAGAAAGTATAGAAAATATAGTAATTAATGACAAAAAATGTTTGGTTTGGAAAGAAAAATGATTTCGAAAGAAAATCCAAAATGTGGAATGAAAAAACCGAGCTACTGTGAAACATAAATTTGGCAAACAAAAAGTACAGTTCCCCGAAATTCTCCTCCACAATATAGTAATTAAAGATTAATTATTTTAATCCTATATTAATTAAAGATTAATTAAAGAAAAATTAAAAAATAGTTAAAGGGAAAAAACGTAATTCAAAATTCAGACAGTTAACAAAAATAAAGAAAATCCTAAAGAGTTTCTGTGTCAGTAATAAAAATTTGATTGGGTCAATCGGGTCATTACTGGTATTTCAGTAAAGTGGCCAATTATAATATGAACAGGTCTGGAAAACCATCAAAATCTGTTATTAACTATCAAAGGATTAGATCAGGGGACACAGACCAATCGAGCAGGAAACTGCTGATGTCAGAGTTGGCCTATTTAAACTCTGATATAAATAGTATTAGGGAAGGCTAGAAGGTTAGGTGAAAGCTCGTTTTCACCAAATATTAATGTCTTATGTTTGTTTATGGATGAAGCATTTCTTTTTTACTGCAATACACCTCTTTTAGACCTTCCTGACATAAATTGGTGTTACAATAGTATGCGGTCTACCTATGATTGGTTAGGTTTAGTCATGATATTTTTGTTAACTGTAACGAAAATATCATGACTAAACCTAACCAATTGTCAAGGGCGATTGACATTGGGATGTAAACAAGCAATTAGGAAACAAGATAAGAAGCTGTAATCAAAAGGTAGACCGCCGAATCGTAGGTAGACCGCATACTATAGTAGCACCCATAAATTGTAACCAACTGTATAGATGGACCAACTTTGACACCACTGTTTTCCTGAAGATTTGTAGCAAGGCACATAATATGTCCGTTTCATGATGGGATTGAACTCAGAATGGTCCCCTGAGGTTCCATGCACGGTCTGTGTGTATCATGAAAAAACCTCCGGGGACCATTCTGCGTTCAATCCCATATATATATATATATATATATATATATATATATATATATATATATATATATATATATATATATATGCTGCAAATCCACAAGGAAAAAGAAAAACGATTCCAAGGCCTTTCGTGTATTCAAAGCTACACGAAAGGCCTTGGAATCGTTTTTCTTTTTCCTTGTGGGTTTGCAGCATTCATTCATTTCACGTGTTTTATTGTGAAATTCATCCCATATATATATATATATATATATATATATATATATATATATATATATATATATATATATATATATATGGGATGAATTTCACAGTTAAACACATGAAATTAATGAATGATGCAAATCCACAAGGAAAAAGAAAAATGATTCCAAGGCCTTTCGTGTATTCAGAAGTACACCACGTCATTCCCTGACGTAGTGTACTTCTGAATACACGAAAGGCCTTGGAATCATTTTTCTTTTTCCTTGTGGATTTGCATCATATATATATATATATATTCTTTCTTTCTTTTTAAGAGCTACCGTTAAGTAATTTTTTTTAACTTTGAATTTTTAACGTAAAGTGTTTTTTGTTTGTTATTCTTGTCGTGTTCTTTTTAAGGTTTATTAATATGTACACGAAAAATATACCTTTTTGCAGGACGCATTTTTCAGACTAGTCCATGATTTTTGTAGGCAATACACGCCTTTTTGTTTTAAACACAAATTTTGCACGAAATTAGTGCTCATCCTACCTTTTGAACAGAAGGTGAGAACTTAATATTGGATCAAGTAAAGATAAGCACCCCCAACCTTTTTTAGTTAGCTTTATAAGGCTAACTAACGAAAATATCACGACTTAACCTAACCAATCGTTAGGTCAACTGTACGCCCTTGACGATTGGTTAGGTTAGGTCGTGATATTTTCGTTAGTTAGCCTTATAAAGCTAACTAGAAAAGGTTGGGGGTGCTTATCTTTACTTGATCCTTAATATTTACTTTAAGCTCGCTCGCGAACCACTTGCATTTGGTTTCACTGGCTTAGGATGTGAAGCTCAAAATTTTTATGGCTGTGGTATTTTGTAAATTTATGGACCGACTTGCTTTTCCTCGATTTCACAAAAGAGTGTAAAATTGGATTATCTGAAAATCAGGGCCCTCAGCCTCAATTACCAAATGATATCTTCGTTAAAACTAACGAAAATATCACGACTTAACCTAACCAATTGTCAAAGGCGTACAGTTGACCTAACCGGCCATTCAATTTAATTTCTTATTATATTTGGTACTGTAAAGCAAAAAACAAGAATACATAGGGCCCCTGATCTTCAGGTGATCCATAAAATTTTGTACAAGTGTGGATTGACTAAATGCGCAAAATTATTTATTAAATTTTACTACAACACAAATTGTAAACTAGCTCCGTTGGGTGGAGCTTAGAACTCTCGACGAATAAGCTCCGCCCAGCGTCATGCGGACAAACGGCTTATTCAGCTGAACAACATTTTGACCACATAAACTTTGCCCTAAACTTTTTTGTATTGAACGAATCTGTTCGAAATTTACATGAAATTATTCGCGACGACGTCCTCTATATTTTGGTGTAAATTACATGCGGTATAGTTTCTTCTGGAAAACGTTATAGCCTTCAGAAGAGCCGCCCGTGAAATGCTAGTCGGGGTAAAAAAAAGATATGTCCACGCACACTGTCGCACAGTAGGGCGTGGACGATAACATTATTATGTTTTATCTCATGTGAAATGTAGGTAGAAAAAAAGCATAGCCAAAGTTCATTAGTAAGAAAATCAGTCTTACTATTTCCTAGGGCTAAATATTAGCTATTCTACCAACAGTGAAAAATTTGCTTTCATACATACTGTATACAAAATAATATAAATGGATTTACAGAGAAACTACCTGACTTTGAAATTCAACATACATCAACAACCAGATAAAAAAGCAAAGTTACATTTTCCTGAAATTTGAGTGAGATACGTTAAGGCATTATTACATCCTATTTGTAGAGGAGTTCTTTCAATGACATACAGAATTTGAGTGGTTCATTTCAACAAACACTGATTTGTAATCAGCAAAACTATTTTACTAAATCATAATTCTAAAGTACTGTATAAAAGTCAAAGACCCATTACGTAGAGCACTTTCTCATACAGATTTGTTCACTTATCCGAGTTTTGTTTACTCCAACACTCGCGTTCACGACTGCATTTCATACGGTAATTAATAAAACAACAAAACTCGTATTTTTTTTTCATAAACCGCGTTCATTCAATTCATTCAGTTTACTTAGAGACAAAACAGTCCCACTAATTGGGTTGAAAACCTCTTTATTTCAGTGTACGAGAATATTTTTTATTTACAATATGCAAATTACCTTTGTAAACTTTATTTTTGTCTTTTCCGACTTGAAGTTAACGTTAGAGGGAAATATAAACGCATATCAGCGCATTTTTGGATATGAAAAATGTTAATGACGTACGAATAAAATGACGTAAAAATATCTCTGGATGCGAAAACTTTGTGTGTTTTCTTTGGGTGATGAAATGTCGCCAGGTTGTTATTAGCTTTTATCCTGTCTTAGCCGAATGGTTAACGCCCGTGTTTCCGAGTCAGAGGGCTGGGTTCGAATCGTGGTGAAAGACAAATTTTGCATATGCAAAATTACGCAGTTATGCGTTTATATTTCCGCATATATATATATTAACGGGACATTTTATCGACAAATATAAAAGCCTTGTATAGGTTCAGTTAGATTAAGTTAGTAGAGGTGTCTATAATATATTTTTTCGAAGTTGGGAGAAAGGATGTAATATTTTGGAAAAACCAAAGATTACTTTTTTTATAATGTTTACCGAACCAAAATTGGGTGGTGTGACCCCTCTTGGCGACCTTTTCGTTAGATATTTACAGAGAAGACAAAAATTTCTTTTGTTACAGTGTTTAACGATCTTTTCTTATCCTCAGGAGTGATGGAGAATTCGAACGCTGCTGGGGAATATGAGTCTCTTCTGCAAGCATCTCAGTCGCCTCAGAGGCACGACTTTATGCTGGGGCGTCACCACTCATCCGTAGAGATTATGATCGGGCGCCACAACTCCTCGGCTGAGAACATGTTAGAACGACACAATGCATCCACAGAGAACATGCTTAGCCGCCATCAGACAGGCGAACCACGACCCGATATTTCTTGTACGCCTTACACGCCCACTTCAGCAACTACTTCAGCGAATCCTTCAGCAACGACGAGTTTACTCTCAGGCTCGTCTTCGGGAAGCGTTGGAGTGGGCACAGGCGCTTGTGGAGGATCCTATCCTGGTTACTTAGGCGGAGGATATTATTCAGCTAATAGCACTCCCCAAGGGTATCTTTCCCCATCAGTATCTCTCCTGTATCCCCATCTCTACCCTCAACAAGGTCAATTAGCCACCATCGATCCTCGTGCCCAGGCTAACTCCGATCAATTCGTTGGAGTTGGTTCCGGAATGGCCCCTGGGTCTTATCCCGGGAGAGATTTAGTAAACAGCGCCACTTCTCCTCCTACCCACCAAATGATGAGTGGTCATATGGGCACAGAGGATGGACTTCATAATCATGGTCACGAAAGGTTCTTGAGTAATGGAAATAGGGTGGGGGCACCGTCCCCAAATGATCCATCTGTATGGAGACCCTATTAGGCTACAACTGTTTAAAACAGTTTCAAAACAACTCCAAAACAAAGTTTTTGACTGGCCTTTCAAGTATCTCTTAAAGAAGAAGACACTTTTGGCCAGTTTTCTTTCAATTTTCAGCAAAAACATATGATGTTTGAAACAATATTCTTCTTTAAATCTATTATAGATACAATTAACTGAATCTCTTTATAGATACAATACCAGTAACTTCTTTAAATTAACTAAATCTCTTGAGTTTATTTTATTTATTAACGGTCGTTATGATATATAATTTGATTTACTGTAAACAATCTTTTTGATGGAAAATGTGTATCGTTGGAAAACCAAGAAGAAATATGGATGTATAAAGGTGATAGTATAGCTTCAGGTTTAAAAAAAAGCATTACTACATGAATTAAGCGTTAGAAATTTGGTTGAATAAAGTGAAATTAGATTGTATTGAAAGGATTCGGTTGTAATATTACGATGGTTCCAAGTTCAGTATGGACCGCAATAGTTCCTACGCCAGCTATGAAAAGCCAATGAAGGATTGATGGAGTGAAATGCTGCATCAAGCAGGGAAATATAAAAGCATGTGATCAAGTAGCATAGTTTAGTTCAGTTGTCCATTTAACAGAATAGTTTTCAATCAGGTAATAAATAACATGAAATTCTTTATTCTTTATTATTATTAATATATTATTATTATTATTATTATTATTATTATTATATTTATTATTATTATATTGTTTATTCTCGTTTCCAAGAGATAATTTAAGATAGTCTTCCCGAATGAACTGCTCAATATATTATATTAAAGGATATAGAAAATTAGATAACGTTCATTTGTTCTAGATTTGCCAAATCATTTGTGACTTCCTATTGGCATTTATTTACAGTATTTTACTGTCGTTTCACGATTACAGTTACACTCCGATCATTCGACTTCTTGATATTTCGAGCTCGTCAAATTTTTTTACCTTTTTTCAGCTTCGAATATGGAAATAACCTAATCGCTAGGCAATGCGTGTCTGTCCGGCAAAATTCAGTAATTCGGAATAATGATAATGATAAATATAATCAGTTAGGAGAGCCAGAAACTGGCACAACGCTCAGCCCAACTAATGCGGCCCATTGCGATAACTTTCGTATTATTACTAACAGCGCTATCGAGAACCTTACTCCCGAAACTCAGTGTCTTCATTTCGCGTACGGAAAACGGTGTTATCCATTGAGCTACGGGCGCTGACTAATTCGAGAGAAAGTCAGAATAAATGGCGATTCATTCTCCGAATTCTCGACAGTAACTGAGCTTAATTCATTTACTCGTATTTAGTTATTGAATTTCTTATTTATTTGAGTGTCTTTGTCTTTAGTTTAATGATGAAGGACCAAATATACGCAACGAATTTTAAAAAATACAGTTTTTGTCATCGCCGTTCGAGAGTGCCAGTAATTCCAACTCTCCAGTAATTTGAGCCAACTTTCCTTTCCATATCGTTCGGATTATCGGAGTTTCGCTGTTTAGCAAATATTTCAAATTAGTTACTTAATTTTTGTTATTTTACTCAAATAAAACTTAGTAACCCGTTGATATTATAAAAGTATATTTAATTTGCTCAAAATAATGTCTGAACCAACTCTACATCTGGGTGTTGTCTACCAACCTGCCAAACCTGAAATTGTTAGGGATAATTAAATTGTAGAATAGCCTAGGAAATATAGTTCTTTCAGTAATGGAACGCGATTGAAATTTTTTAAAAATTAAAATATTTTATAATAAATAGAAATAAAAGAGGCCTATTCAGGTTTTTGAAAGGAAATTCCTCTTATGATCTTTAATTACAAAAACAAACCAACAAAATGTGTGTGAATATTTGTGGACTTCAGTTTTTGCAATTTTGAACGGGTTTATAATGTCGAATCTACAAATTTAGTTAAAATTTAAAGTGTTCTTGATATCTGGGTAGGCCTTAACACTGTAGATCAATACTGAAACGGAGATTGCATTGGTCTGAGGCAGGGGTGCCCAGTTTGTGGAAAGGATGTATAGTTTGTGTTGTACCACATTGGCGAACCAAAGATAAACTCAGCACTTACCAGTTTAATGGAATGTTTGTGCCTGCTTATTGGCTGAAAGTTGTTCGTCAGGTGTGACTTTGGAAACATAAAGTCAAATTGAAGATGACTCTTCCTCAAATTTATTCTTAAGAAAGTTGCTTCCAAATATAGCTATGAAATTTCTTGCAAATTTCAACAAGCCTCGGAAATGTTTAGCAGAGATGAACTGGTAGAACTCCACTCAGTTGCCCTCCGTAGATTCGTTTTACAGTACAGTACTGCACTGAATTTCCGTAGTTTTGATTTGCAACTCTGTTTTCATATCAGTTAGAGGTAGAGTTTTCAAAATACTGGATGTCTGGTATGGAGGAGAAATCAGAAAATAGCTCTGTAAATTCCTTTGACAAATGTTACAGGTACATGACTTGTCATTTTGTTATTCAGTGTAGCAGACAGACTGTGGCAATGAACCCTTCTCTAACAGTGTAAACCTTACTAGACCTTGCTATATCTTATAGTCGCATCCAGCTGCCCGCATTATGTTGAACATCCCTGGGCTGAGATTTTCATATTTTTTAAGTAACTGGTCTTACCATACTGTACGAAAACAAACTGGTGTTGACAAAAGGGCTGCATTATATACGATTATACAACGGTTGTGAATATACGGAAAAGAAGAAATTTACCATACAAAAACCTGGAAAAGTCAGTATTTTCAAGTAAAAATTAGATATATTTCTTCTTTTTCGTATATTCACAACCGCTAGATATGTAACGCAGTCCTTTTGTCAACACCAATTTGTTTTTTTACAGGAGGAGGAAAAGGAGAACTAAAGCTCCGAGCATTTAACTTCAATTTAGTTGGCAGACGTTTTGCAAACGAATTTCCATCATCAGTGCAAATGTAAATTATACAGGCAGCACGTACCACCTAGTTCCAATTGCGTGTCGATGAACACCGAGGACTCTAAAGCAAAATATCTCGTCCACTTAATAAACCATCAGAATCAACAGCCAGAGAAAGTTGTCTTTCCTCAGACCACCCGCTCGACCCAGTCTCACTTCATAAATTGGCCACTCACTCAGAATGACAACCAACCAAAAGATGTTCATATTGGAGAACCGTCTCTTGACTCCTCTTCTTCCTCATTGGGACTAACAATAGAGAAATGATAACTCACAACGCATCGGGAACACATAATTCTCACTGAAAGATGTGTCTTGTATAGTTTAATGACTTTGCATATATTGATACGTTATATAATTTTGAAATAATTCAAATCATACTCCGAAAATTTGTGATAATTTTATTAATTTTAAGTGCCTTTTTGCCTTATGTCTAACTTTTTATGACAGCCTTATTTTAGCCTGTTTTCGTTATCATTGTCGTTTACTGCTTTTTGTTTACAGTTACGAAAACATTTTTGTCAGGTATGTACTAATGATGGAAATTGGTTTCTGAAACGTTTGCCAACTAAATTTAGGTTAAATGTTCAGAGCTTTAGTCGTCCTCTCCCTAATAAGCACACACACACACACACACACACACACACACACACATATATATATATGGGATTGAATTCAGAATGGTCCCCTGAGGTTCTTTCATGATACACACAGACCGTGCATGGAACAAGGAACTCTTCTTGGAAAATTAAATCCACTATAGTCCGAATACGTAATGGTAAATGACAATTTTTGACAAACACTATAGTTTTTCTTTTTCATGATGTTAGCCCGACGTGGGCAACGGGTCACTCGCAAAGAGGCCCCAAAATTATACCAGCAGATAGCTGGTGAGGGAAGCTATATTTTTGGGGCCTCTTTGAGTGACCTGTTGCCCCCGTCGGGCTAACAACATCATGAAAAAGAAAAACTATAGTGTTTGTCATTTACCATTACTTATTCGGACTATAGTGGATTTAATTTTCCCAGAAGAGTTCCTTGTTCCATGCACTGTCTGTGTGATCATATATATATATATATATATTTACAAAACGTAAAAGTGTAATGTTTCTAATAATTATGTGACATATGGCTTACCAAGTGAAGCATATTGAAAGAATTTTTTTAGCATAAATATTATAATACTATTCTGTACTCGAGTATTTTTTTAATGAACCCTAAAACTGAATGTAGAAAAATCAATGTAAATAATAAGTTATTTAGTTTTTATAGGGAGAAATACTGCAGGGATTTTCTTACCGCTTCCTTTGTTCAATGGAAATTAAGATTGTTGTTTTTGGTACCTCATGTTTGGCAGTAACCTTACGTAATTATTCTTGCCTATGAAAGATTTTTAACTATTGATAAAACTCTTTGGTTAAGTTTATTAAGAGCAGCTCATTCTGAAGTCCAATTCTCTACTGAGACTTTTTATTTTTGATTACTAACCTCCTTCAAGCTCTTAAGAGGGGGTAAACTTTTTCACTGGTTTTATGTCCAAGTACGAAGCATGATCGTGTTTGTCTTTGTGAAAGCTTCAAGAGAGATTTGAAAATTGGGATTTGTGCGGTTGTTCATACTTTGAGAGTCTCTTCTTTCGTTCTGTTTACTTTTTCCAACTTATTTCTCCAACTATAAACATCCGAAGGTGGCACGAAGGCCAAACTACTGAATTCATAATAATTTGTGTCAAAAGAGATATTATTCTTTCATTGATTTAAGATTTAACCGGAATGTATTAACAGATGACGATCGGGAATGGTTTTTATGAATTTATCGTTTGGTAAATCTTTAGAACATCTTAAATTTTTAGTCCTTTAGGATGAATTTTATCTTCTGAAGAAGTTTAATCTCTTCTCTCCGCCGCTTTGCTCCTCTTCTTTCTTTCTACTCTTTCAGATCTTCACTCCTTCTTGGTTCGAACAAAATTCAAAAGTACAGCAATAGCATCTACACTCTTCCGATAGTACTGGCTAATAATAATCCAGGAGCTAGTGCAATGGGCCCTCACGTTTGTCTGCCACTGAACGCCGTATCAATTTCTGGTCCTCCTGACTGATTATTTATTATTATTTTTCAACATCTAGGCTACAAACGTTAAAAAAAATGTTTAAAACCTTGTTGGACGATTGGTTTCCTACCGGTAATGAGCTCAGTCGTGAAGGTAATTCTTTCTCATAAGTCTGTACAGTATTTCAGTTGACTTTTATTGAAAACTTTGATTTTACTGACAACATTTTCAAATAATTCTTTAAAGAAGGGAGTTTCTAAAAGAACTATTTTTTCCTTAGAGAAAATTTCGAGGCTATGCCATATTGTCCGTAAAATGCCTTTGTTGCATCAATGACTCAATGATGAAAATTCATAAATGAACCCAACATCTGGAAAGACCAGATAAAGTTAAATACATAACCTATGTTTAAGTCCCGATGCCCTTTGTATCAAATAATTTCCTCCCATAAACAAGTTCCTATTAAACTTTTAGATGTAAGGCCTTAACTTTAGCATCCGTGAATTTATAGTTAACTATTATCATTATCATATATATATATATATATTCAGATTGTGTTGATTTTTAGGAATAGCTGAGGGTCCGTCATGGAATTTTTTGATATAATAATATTATTAATATTATTATTATTATTATTATTATTTCTGTTATTATTATTATTATAAGTACTGAGCACCGTGCGTACTTAAAGACACTTGCAAATTAAATTATAGAGATATACTGAAAAATTATAATTTTATATAATTACACAAAAAATTATAATTATGAAAAATTATAATTTTATATAATTACATAAAAAATTATAATTATGAAAAATTATAATTTTATATAATTACAAAAAATTATAATTATGAAAAATTATAATTTTATATAATTACATAATTATATATCTTTCGTGAGGTATTCTTATTTATTTAATTAATGGAAACCAAATTTTAAAATTTAAAATCAGTAAAAAAAAATTTTACAAACATTTCGTAAATGTTCAGAATTCACTCCTACAAAAACGAAAACAAAAACAAAAACAAGAAAAAGATGCAAATTATGTAAAAAAAAAATTTTGTTTAAAGTTTCTGAATTTACGTGTAAATAAAAGTTTTAAAATGTCACTAAATACTGTGAGTTAACGTTAAGGTTTTTGTATCTGAAATGGTTATGCAGTGAATGGATAAATCTTTACAGTTTACGGATGGTTAATAATAAATTAATTTTTTATAGGACAACTGCCCTTTTATTTATATACTATCCTTCATTAAATTGTGATGATGGGGATGTTTAACCTCCTTCGCAACTAGAGGTGGAAAGAGTACCAAAACGAGTACCAGTACGATTAAGAGTACCGTATTTTTTGAGTGGTCGAGTACGGTTTTTTTAGTGTTCAAGTACGAGTACGCGTGTAAGAGTGTGGTTTCAAACTTTAACTGTTTGCTACAAGTTGTAGCCAAGCACTTTAGCCAAGCACTTTAGCCAAGCACCAGTTAAAGTTTGAAACCACTCTTATACGCGTACTCGTACTCGAACACTAAAAAAACCGTACTCGACCACTCAAAAAATACGGTACTCTTAATCGTACTGGTACTCGTTTTGGTACTCTTTCCACCTCTATTCGCAACATCTAGGGGTCATATGATGGAAAAAATCTACGGCTTTACGTGAGATCCGAACTACGGGTCCCCACATAATCTGTACGCAGAGGACGGTCTCCTACCCAATTATTGTCCCGATGTCACTTAACTTCACTGATCGACGGGAAGCGGTGTTACAACACTGGCCACGACGTGGCCTCTAAACTCCAGATGAGCATTTTTATAGTGTGGGTAAATCATTTTCCAGCCGGCACCCATACCCTATACCAGGGATGGCCAACCTATGGCGCATGCGCCAAAAGTGGCGCATTGGATGATTAGAAGTGGTGCATTGCTGCTCTCAGTAACTAATTTAACTCCAAACATTAAAAGCTTGGTGAAATCAAAACAGACTCAAAAGTCTCATTAAGGTAAGTAATGTTTACATTGTTTTTATATTAAATCATTATATCATGTAAAAATGCTAAATATATCTATATTAACATATTTTATACAAGAATTGAATGGGGGTACAAGACTTGTATGGCGCATCTGAACTCATGCGTGAAAAAATTGGCGAATGAAATGTAAAAGGTTGGCCACCCCTGCCCTATACGGTAACGCCGGTCCAATGTAAACGAAGTGGTCAGCGTCCGTAGCCCAGTGGGTAACACTGTTTCCTTATAAGCGAAGTGAAGATACTGAGATCAGGGGTTCGAAACCGAATGATACTGGTAATAATAATACAGGAGTTAGGCAATAGGCCGCATTAGTTGGGCTGAGCGCTGTGCCAGTTAGTGGCTCTCCTGACTGATTACTAAATCATTTGGTAAAATATTTTTGGAAGATGCGTTCTTGGTCGCGTTGACCTACAGAAATGCGATAATGCATAAATGGATCGCCAGAAAATATGATAAGTATCAGTAGTTTGGGTTTTTTAAACTCCTTCATAACGGCAAAGGTTATGTGATGGAGGGGACTTGCAACATTAATTAAGTAAAACCAGAACCACTGGTCGCTACATCATCTGAACGCTTGAGAATGGTCAACCATCCAACTACTGAACAGGCCCAATGTCGCTGAATCTCGCTGATCGAACATGAAGCAATGTTGCAACGTGACCACGACGTAGCCCAGGAAGTATAATAGGCCTTGTTTTGCATGGCTAGGCGAGATAGGGGGGGTGGGCGTCAGCGAAATAAGCCTTTTCATATTGACGAAGAGAGATGCTTTAAAAATAACCTTCTTTCATGACTGTTCCTAATTGGTTGGTTGTTCTCTTTTTTACGTCCTTCGTTCAACTGATGTCACTGAGACGGTAATGTTCCTCTCCTGTATTTCGTATATAAGGAATCCCAATTTTGTATTCGTTCTCAGTATACAATCGTGCAAAAAGGCATAGTTGCGATTTTGTGGATGCGGAAAGCAAAAGCAACCGAAATTTGATAATAATTAGCATCACTTTCTTACCAAATCATTGTTGCAATCTTACGTACAATCTTTAATAATAAAAATTTCAATAAAAGGTTTGATAGTAACAGTATAACTTTCGTAATAAAAAATTCGAAATCCATAAAATAATTTATAATTATAGTAATTTAAATGATTTAAAAAAACGATATTATGAAGCTACTTTTCAAAGTAGCCTACTGTACAGTTCTTTTACAAGTAGCTATAAAAATAATGAAGTAGTTGTAGACTGTAAATATTATATAGCCTTAAATTTACAGGGCTCCCGGTAGCTCAGTGGTCACGGTATCCGAGTCTGAGCGGTGCGGTTCTGGCTGGGTTCAACCCCAGCTGCTGGCTCCTGGGTTGGTTTAGAACGACCACTCACCTTGTCAATGCTCGGATTTGAAGGGTTGGCTCCAACAAATTTATCGAAATTACACACGTAAATCTGTGAACTAATAATGAGGACTTTAATCTGGTTATTATGATTCCAGAATTGGTAGCGATAGCCAGCTTATTCTTAAGCCTAGCTGGGTTAGTCCTATCAGCATACGTGAAAGAGTTGTATCGTTTCGGAGTTACTGAAGCACCTACAGTAAGCCTATCTCATACGAACGTAGGCTTTCGATTTACAGGATGTTACCCATGGCCCTGTCTCGGTTTTGGGCCTACCTTTTCTGACAAGAACTGATTCGATTTATATTACTAAGATAACCAGAATTTACTACACCCACTGGGAACGATACTACACTTTAGGTCAGCTCTTTGATGACGGCGTCGCCAGTCCCAACACATTTGTTTGTTTTGTTTGGAAAATATTACTACTTTGAATCCATTAACTGTTGCTACGGTAACGAAGTCTAAGTGTGTCCATTAATAAAATCTCACTACTCCACTTATGGGCTTTACTCGCACTACATCTAAGTCACAATCGGGTATGAAACACGTTGTTAGAAAATATTATTGTACACTTAAGTCACAGGTATTAAACAGTAAAGAAAAAAAAATATATATATATATGATGCAAACCCACAAGGAAAAAGAAAAATGATTCCAAGGCCTTTCGTGTATTCAACAGTACATCTCGTCAGAGAATGAAGGGAAAAGGCAAGAAACAAAAAATATATGCCTCTGTACGTCAAAACAAAATAGTAAGAAGAGATTAGCAAGAGGTTAATAAGTACAGTTAAAAGGCAAAAGACATTTTCACAAATATTGTCAACTTTATACGTTCACAATATCGAGAATATTCCTTTCAGCTATATCTTTGTTTTTAGCGAGAACTTTAGAGGTGTTCCTCATTCCTCCACAATACGTACTACCATCCTTTCTGTAAATGTTGATTCGTTGAATCTTGTCAGACGCAATCTTTGTAAACGAGACAACTTAAGATATGAAAACGTTCACTAAAGGTTACTTGCTTTTTTTAAGTTTAAGGTTACCTAATTAATAAAAAAATTAATTGCAATTAATTACCATTAGACAATTATGGCTAAAAAGAACAGTGCTGCGAAACCAAAGACCAGGTAAGCTTATTCGGATCACCTGAAGATCCGTCACCCCAGCCTTTTTTAGTTAGCTTTATAGGGCTAACTAACGAAAATATCACGACCTAACTAACCAATCGTTAGGTCAACTGTACGCCCTTGACGATTGGTTAGGTTAGGTCGTGATATTTTTGTTAGTTAGGCTTATAAAGCTAACTAAAAAAGGCTGGGGTGACGGATCTTCAGGTGATCCATTTATTCTTGTCCTGCTCCTGTAAACCGAGTGACCTAGTTTTACTTGATACGAATCAAGGATGAAGTATGGTTTACTGTGAAAACTACAGTCAGACAGTAAGAATATGCTGTCAGTTGAAAATGCAGATAAAACTGCACACAGAATTGAACAGTTGTGGCGGAAAACATCAATTCTTATCATTTCCCATAAACGGGTAGAGGAAAACATTAGAAACTCGTATGCAAAAATATCGCAATATCTTGAAATCTTACAAACAATATAAAAACCAAGAAGCTTGTCAGACGAATCCAGTGAAGTTCAGAGAAACGAAGAAACTAGCTATCCAACATTGCTACACGAAGTGTACAAATTATGCTGTTTGTCACTGTGCGAGAGAACAAAAGACACCAAAGCAAGAACAAATGTTTATAAATGATTAACTCTGACAGGAAAATGATCAAGAGTAATGTTGACGTGAAGATAACAAAATTGCTCCAGAAGAAATCGAAGCGCAATGAAAAGCAAGCTACAAGGCTCTCCAAGTTTGCCATAACAGTTGCTTCATTGATGCTGTTTCGACCTATTACCACTGAGGAAACTTGTGGAGAATCAGAACAATCTGATGTCAATGATCAACCTTCTATGATCTCGCTATACTTTCTACGTCGAAGTCTAACACTGGCAAGAGAGGATAACAGGCATAGTGTTTCAGACCGAACTGTCGCAGAATCGGCTGTCCTACAGAACGTAAACATTGTTCGCGGAAAATACAAAAGCAACAAACAGCTATGTGTGGTGCCTTCCAGCTATTATTATTATTAAAAATATGTGAAAACAATTACTGTTATCTTATTTCATGTAGAAAATATATAAATTCTAGTTTTTCTCATGGTGACACCTTGGGTCGGTTTTCAAAACCGCATAATTTTACTGTATTATCGCAAAAGAGAAGTAAATACTCACCAAATAAACCAAACTACAAAGCGGCGTCATCCATTTCGCGTTGTAGTATTAAGATATTAATATTAAAATACCGCTGTTACTCGAGACAAGTAAATTATCTTGTTAAACGTAAATAAAGATAATTTTTACATAAATTATGTTGAATTCAAAGTATAACCACGCACTCTGGAAAGCGTTTTCAGTACAAGATGTAACTTCGTATGTAACTTTACATCTTTAACAGTATTTGGAATACTGTAATCGTTATTAATTGCGCATGGAAAAATAGAATACACTCCATTTTTAAAAAGAAATTATAAAGAATTGTATTTACATACCTTTGGTAACCTTTGGTTAGCTTCCGCCCGACTTGTTTATTCTGAAGAAGGTCAAGCATTTTACTCTACCTTAGCCCTACAGTTTAACCTGGAATCCAAACCACGCCCCACCAGCAGCCCAGCGTCTTAACCACTAGGCCACCCAGAGTACCCATTTACCTACCAACCACTTTCTTTATTGTGTGGAAGGATGAACAACTGGGTTTTGCTGCGCGCCGGCTGCCGTCACCGGGTCTCGATCCCGGGGCCGATGGATTCGTAGTCAGCGACGCTAACCACTACACCACCGAGGCGCATTCGAACATCTATCCATTCTCTAAATAAAAAATAGCTTATTAAAATTTAAAAGTTCTTTCAAAATATTTTGATATCGGGCATAATTTGAAATTGGGCATAATTTAACCTCTTAACCTTAACGACTGAAGTTTTTGTAGGGTTAAGTTATAGGTGAGTGTATTAGAAACGGTACATATTCGACCCAGTGGTCCAAAAGAGGTTAAGGGTAATTAAGAAATAATTTTCTTTACTATCGTTGGTAAGAAGTTTAAAAAACTTTTGGAAAAGAGGTCAGAGGTCGTGACAACTGCAGTCAAGAAAATTTCCAACTTTTGTATTTAAATCAAACTTTTTCTTATTCTAACATTTTATATACAAAATACAATTAATTAAATATACAGTTCCATAAAAAAGTTCTAAAAACAAAATTTCTAAAACCATAATAAATTACTAATTGGGTTTTTAGAAATTTTGTTTCATAGAAATTTTATTTTCTAGTCGAACTTTTTTCCCGGAAATGTACATAAGAATAAAAAGTTTATATAAAAAACATTTAAAAGTAACTTAGAAACATTTGACAATCGCATTTATATTTATATTTGCGCTGATATTGATATAAATATTCCGTTGGAGACTTTTGCACTTTGGCATCTTTCAAGGGGGACTTGAACTTGAGCTCAGAAGAAAGAATCCGTTGAGGTAAGATAAGATGTTGGAAAATAATTGGCAAAACATTTGTTTAACAGAATATATTTTCATCCACGCGCATACAAAAAAGTGTAAAATAACGAATATTTACTAATATATATATATATATATATATATATATATATATATATATATATATATATATATATATGATGTTATTCATAATAATATGTATTTGTATGATATAATTATGCGTATCCAAATTCTGACACACAATAAGGACTTTTTAAATTGTACATTCGAAATACCATGCAGAAATTAATATATATTTCAGAGGATATTATTATGTTTAATTATTAAAATAATTTTTCCAAAACATATATTTAAAATTTTAAAATTATTATTATTATTATTATTATTATTATTATTATTATTTTGAAATTTTAAAATTTTAAAATTTCATTTGCAGGTCTGACATTTTAATGTTATAATGGGTTTACGTAACAATAATTTTGTTCCATTAGGGCAGGGGTGCTCAAACTTTTTCGCAGGCGGGCACATTTTCCAAATGCTGGAGTACAGGCGGGCACACATAAAAAATATTATGATAAAAAATACATAAAAAACCCCCCAAAAAACTATCTGGTTTTAATTGCAATATCATTTTTATTAACCGGTCTCTAAATCCTTATCTGGGGGCTCTCGCGGGCACACCGAAATGGCTTCGCGGGCACAAATGTGCCCGCGTGCACAGGTTTAAATACCCCCCTGCATTAAGGTATCTTCACACAGGATACAAGTTTTTACGTACTGCACAATTTATTTATCATTTCTAACAGCTACGAAGTTCAGAAAATAGTAACAAAATCTTAATGTACAGTTACCAGAAAAAGTCCGCTTTGAAATATAGAAATTCTTAAAAAAAAAAGAACATAATTGGTAATTAGTAATAACTGGGTTTTATTATTAAAAATTTATTAATTAGTAAATTTTTTTATGTTTTTTAGAAAATCTAATTTTTCTAGACGAACTTTTTTCCAAAACTTTACACTTCCTTATCTTATCTCTTTTGTTTCGTCAATTGCCTGAGCTACGATACATAGAGTTAAGCGTTTGAGTTTAACCGAGTTTGCAAATAATTTTTTCGCATTAAAATCCTCACGAGTTGGGAATTTTTATTAAAAACTAATTAAATTTTGAAATTAGTACAGTAATGAAAGATTTCTCTATATAATGTACTATTAAAACTTAAATATATTATTAAATTAATTAATTAAATATAAAATTAATTCCCTGACATTTAGATAAATTTGACGTAACCAATTTACATTTATAATTTACAGAACATTTTTACCAAATATCTTCCAAAAATTTAAAATTCTCTTAAGTTAAAGAGGGAGAAATTTAGAAATTTTAATGCCCTGAATTGTAAAAGGATTTATTTGAACTTTATTTACTGTACAGTGAAATAAAATTTCTTTATCTGATGAGAAACTCGCTTTTAAAAAGTGTTTCTATGTACGAAGTGTTTATGAGCGATTAGATTTTTTTCGAGTAACGTAAATTTTGAATGTCAAGATTCGTAAATTGGTTAAAAGTATTAAAATATTTGTAAAAAAGTATAAAAAAAAGGGAGTAACTCACGTCCTGTGACAAGTATTTTACAGGAAAAATTTTTATAATTTGTATAAAAAACATTTCGAGCTATAAATAGTCAGTGAAGAGGGCCAGAATTTGGCACAGCGCTCAGGTCAACTAACGTGACCCATCGCGCTAACTCCCGGATTATTATTACCAGCATCATTTGGAGTCGAACTCCCGACCTCAGTGTCTTCATTTTGCTTATACGAAAACGGTGTTACCACTGAGCTGAAGGCGCTGGCCTCTTCAATGTATAATAATCAGTCAGGAGGGCCACAAACTGGCACAGCGCTCAGGCCAACCAATGCGGTTCTTTTCTCTAACTCCTGTACTCTTATTATTACATGCATCATCGCGTTTCGAACCCCCGACCTCAGTGTCTTCACTTTGCTTATAGAGAAACGGTGTTACCCAATGAGTTACAGATTCTGGCCTCTTCAAGGTATATTTCTTTATGTAATTATTGACGTATGTTGATTAAGGCTTCGCCCAAAGCCATTAAGACAATATAATATTTATGCACGTGAATAAAATTACGACGTAAACAGTTCTCAATCACTATAGTATAAATATGTACAATTCGTTATCGCTACTACTAACAATGTTCAAAATATTTAACCATGCATTGATTATCTTCGTCATCGTTATGTTAAGGTTATATTCCGTTATGATATTAACAACAAATATATTAACTCCTCATAACATACTCTTTTCTGAACATTTACACAGCTGCTTTCGATGAATCTACACCGTATGTATTTGAGCTTTATATACAAGAGCATTTTGATCATTAAACTACGTATGTTGTTTTATTCGCATCACAACACGGAAAAGATGCAGCGCTGGAGTCCCTCTGAAACAAATCAGCAAATTGGCAAACACTGAACACCGACTTTTGTACATTGGCAAGCCTTGCACTGTCCTGAAATTTCTCTGATTCCTTGACCAATATCGAACATCCTTCCATAGACATTACATCCACCGAGCTCAAGAAGACCTGAAATAAAATAAAGATAAGAAATATACGAGTATGTGAAGCTTGTTATTAGTTTGATATTGAGTGTCAAGGTATCGTTCCATTTTACGCCATTCCTATTTTCATCCTAAGTTAGGTTATCAATTCCCATTTTCGAAATTTTCACGTTTGGACCTTCAGTGTCTGGAAATGGGACGTGGGACGCAATCGACGTCAAACTACCTTAATTACATCTTACCATGTAATTATGTTTTAATGATAAATTATTTTACTATAAATTATTGAGAATGCAGTCACCGTACAGGGTGGCCCATAAGTCCCAATCGGTTATAATTAAAGCGAAATTCCATCTAGCGGATTTTTAAAAAAGGGAAAGAATATTTATCGAGATGATTATATTTTGCACTTTGATTAATCAATAAATATTTCGAGTTTATCAAATTAAAGTAATTGATACGTAGTTCTTTGGAATAATGATTAAAGAAATTAAATTAATTAACTTATTTCAGTAAAAATACTGAAGTAAATTCTAACCTGACACAAGAATTGGATCATTTCCTAAAGGAAGTTGGGCTTTTACTGCTTCAGGTATTTCTGGAAGAGGTTTCGAAAACGGCTTTGGGGTACGGAATGGTACCATGGATGGCGGACGGCTGAATATCACTTCTGGGACAGCTTCGTTCTGAGGTACACGAAATTTGTCTTGATGAACGAAATTTATTATGTCCTCATCATTGATTTGTATGCTACTTGGAGGTAATGGTTTCGGCAAAAGAAGATCAGGAGGAAGAACGAATGGTTTTTCAGATACCGAAGCAGTTATGCTAATTTCAAAGGGCTCTTCGGAGTGAATGGCAATTGGTAAAGATGGTTTGTCCTTAGAAACAAAGTCTGCAAATATATTCTCAAAGAAAGGTTGTAGTTGTTTTGGTAGTTCTGTTGGTTGTTCATCAACGACGGAAACAGATTCTCTAATTGAAAAATGAGGTTCCAGGGATGACGTTAGTTCTTCCTTAAAGGTTGACGTTTGAGAAGCAGTGGGAGGATCAGTGGGTGCAGTTGTGGCTGCAGTTGTGGTTGTGGTTGTGGTTGTAGGTGAAGTAGTTGTGGTTGAAGCACTTGTGGTTGATGTAGTTGTGGTGGTTTGAACTCTTTCAGTGGTGGGTCGGGTACGGGGAGGAATGAAAGGACGACGTGTACCTGTTCGAATAAGAGATGAATAGGGTCGAGGTAATTCCTCACCAGGACGAGAAGGGGGAGATTTTAGAGGCCTTGATGGAGGAGATCGTGAAAGAAAAGGACGAATGGGCCTCCTAGGAATCGGCCTTTCGGCTGTTTCTTCTCTCTCAGTGACTTCTTCAGGTTTTTCTTCTGGTTCTTTTGGTTTGATTGGTCGTTCTGTCGGTCTTAGGCGAGGAGGAATAATTGGCTTACGTAGCGAAGAGAGAGGTTTTGGTGACTTTGGACGGTTGCTTGCCGGAGCAAATGGAGGAGGACGCCTGTTTCGATGCGCAAATGGTGCTGGCCGAATTGGTTTAGAAAGCGTTTCAGGTTTTTCATTGTCGAGGGGTCGGAAACTTGGAAGTGTGTCAATTATACTCACATTTGCTGTTTTATCTGAAAATAAGTAAAAATGTCAGCAGAGTAAAATCTTGGAATGATTATACACACACACACACACACACACACACACACACACACACACACACACACGCGCGCGCGCGCAGTGTATATATATATATAAAACTGAGCTGACACTTCCTAACTGGGGAACCTCAATCGTATTGTGAAAAGGAGAAACAGTAGCGAAGTTGTTATTTCTTTCTTTATTTACTAACCTTCGGGGGGACATTTTCCTATCATTAGAACTAAAAACACACACACACACACACACACACACACACACACACACACACACACACACACACAAAGTTCACTTAATTTTCATTGTACGGGAAACCAATTAAGAACCGAACTCCATATGCTAGAATCAATTTACGAGGAACTCGTACATCCACGGTCAATGAACAGTACACCACAGAACTTAATATCGTGAAATAGTTCCGGCAAACACGTCTACTGTAAGATATATAGTATATATCAACATCAGTGGAGAGAATTGTGTTTAACAGCTAACTTCAACATAAGGTAATACAGTTAATAGTTTTAGGATTGAATTGTACGGATTTTATATTCCTTACTTGAATTTGAGTTACGAGTTTAAGTATTCTAAATTAAAATTTTTGAAATTTTATTTGGCATTTTATTTTAACTGTTTTTATTTCAGTTTTGATGATGGAGAAATGTTCACAAAAACGCTAAAGAATAATTAATAAAATGACTACTTGGCTATAGGCTGTTCTATTATATATATATATATATATATATATATATATATATATATATATATATATATATATATATATATATATATATATATATATATATGAGTAAAATGAAGTAGGAACTGTGCCATGCTTTGCATAGAAAAAATGTATAATTATTTTTTAAAAATATTGAAATAGGAATAAAAAATAATTTTCATGTTATTTCCTTGTATTAATGAAACAATAAAACATCATGTCAACCAACCACAGGTAATTTTGGGGCAACATTTCCCTTCAGGAGTTGACTCTTCGGCAGTGCATCCTTCAGGCACTTTGGGACATTCTAAAAGTTGGCAGATCACTTTTCCAAAGAGGCATCGGCAAAGAACACACGGATCATTGTCTCTTTTCGCCACAACTTCACCATTTTTCCACATTTTACCACCTTCCCTACAACCTTTTAGATTTGGAATAATTATAATGTATCTTATTAATATCTTCCTAAATATTTTAAGTCATTTATAAGATGGAATACAGGAATTTTAAAAGTATGCATAAATCAGGTCGGCCATTTGTGGTGGAATCAGAAATAAAGAACTGTGTACAAAAACTGAAAACTCTTTTTGTTTATTTGTAATTTGATTTTAACAACTATAAAGCTTAATTCTTTAGTGTCTGAATTACCTTCGTGATATTGAAGTGAAAAGTTATTAATTAATTAATATAAATAAACGGATTTAAACTTCTTTGTACAATTTTGGTTAAAATTTTCCTATTTTTCTATAGTTTCAAGTCCATATATGTGGACAATGGACATTCTGGGAACTGTATGAGAGTCCCAGTAAGAAAACGTACTGCCTTCTATTGTCTTAATGGTGCACAATTTGTCCACACACACAAGAGGTACTTCTCGATGGTCAACCAATCGGATGTCAGACCAAAGGCATTAAAGGGTTAAAGAGTAATAAGTGTCCCAAATTTTATTGATCCAAATTGCTTTTGAAAGGCGAGGAAACTGAATGTTATCTAAAACTTTAAAGCTTTCACGAAGGTTGTCTACTTTACGCATGACTATCAGTACCATCTTTGTTTATGTAAATTAAAAAATTACTCCTTACATAAGGTACATATAATTACTTTCTCCGCACCTTCTGGAAATTTTTATGCCTCGAAAGACTGTAATGTTTAAAGCTCTTGAATTACCTTTCGCTGGCAAGTTGCCAGATGGCCTGGGCGTGAATCCAGATTCATCATTAACGGGTGGTGAGCCTTGATTGACGACGGCGTCTGCTGCTACAAACGGTATTATCCTGATAAAATGAAACGAGATAAAACACTGCCAGGATAAAATGAACACCCTTCTAAAACAACGGAATAGCTATGTGGCATCGTCCTCTTCAAACATGATGCCTTCCAGGTGAAGTTTCCATTCGGAAACAAAGGCAGGAAGTTCTTATTTAAGATGTATTTGTAATCTTGTGAATTAAGACGTCCCTCTACGAACACAGGGTCAGATTTTAAAGGGTGGCAAATGCCTATCCACACTATAACAACACAATCACTAAATTTCACATTGCGTTGCTCCAATTTGGGGTTAAATATATCGAGACAGGTTCTCCATACCCAGATCCGTCCTCCTGAAGCAAGCAGTTGGAATACTGATTCATCTGAGATCACAAAAAATGTCAAAACTGATCAGATTTCTTCTTAATCTGCCTGGACCACTCATACCGTTTCCTCTTATTAGGTTCAGAGAGCGTTCTGCTTAGACCGTCTAACATAGAGCTGGATACAGAGGACGTGTAGCTAGAAGGAAGTTATTGCTCTCTAAGATTAATAAGAGGAAACGATATGAGTAGGTCATGCAGATGAAGTCAAGTCTGATCAGTTTTAGCATTCTTTTGTCTTCTCAGATCAATCAAGATTTCAGCAGCTTGCTTCAGGAGGACGGATCTGGGTATGGAGAACCTGTGTCGATATGTTCAGTCCTAAATTGGTGCAACCCAATGTGAAATTTGGTGGTTGTGCTGTTAGGGTCTTAGCAGGTATTTGTCACTCTGAACAAACTGACCCTGTGTTCGTAGAGGGACATCTCAATTTACAAAATTACAAATCCATCTTAGGTAAGAACTTCCTGCCTTTGTTTCCGAATGGAAACTTCGCCTGGAGGGCATCATGCTTCAAGAGAACGGTGCCAAATGTCCATTTCGTTGCTTTTGGATGGTGTTCGTTTTATATATATTAAATTTAAGTGTTTAAGAAGTTGTTGCCTATTAGTTTGTGAAATTTATATATTTTTCAATTATTTTCATTTATTCTGACTAATCTTCAGTAAACTTTAAAAACTAAAGAAAAGAGAAATTAAATTAAAGTTACTGTAAATTTGGAAGTGACGGTGGCAAGGTTGGTCCATCGATGATCTCCGTTATTTCCTCTGCTTTCTCAACTTTCTCTACTGGCTCTACTGCTTCCACTGTCTCATTCGAAGATGGTTTAATACCTTCGAATCCTCCTTCTATGATAGGCTTTGATGGTAAGTTCTGTAAATTTTCGTTAGATGGTCTTGTTCTAGTTGATTGAGGTGGTTTTGAAATAGGGAAATTCGGCCGTGAAGCAAATAATCCTGGTCGTAAGGGTCTTGTGCCTCCTGCAATTGGGCGACGTCTAATTGGGAGATCATTCCTCGTTATTGACCCACCAGGTGGTAGTCTTGGTCGCGTTCTGACTTCATTTTCAATCGTTGGTTTAGCGTCTAAATCTAATTCTAAATCTACTTTGTTTCTTATTTCAGTTCCAGTTCTCTCTTCATTATCTTCTACAGGCAAGTTTTCACTCGAAGGCGTTGGTCTTGAATGTATAAAAGGAGGCGGGCGTTGTTTAAATGGAGGAGGAGGTGGTAACATCAGTGGTTCTCCGGCCAATGACGTTACCTTTTCTTCCTCAGGTTTCGTAATCTTAGGGTTACCACTCGTAAACAGATTTAGAAAAGTGTCTAAAAAGGAAGGTTCGGAGTCGGAAGCTTCGGTAGTAGTAGTAGTAGTAGGAGGTGTAGGAGCAGGAGGAAGAGGAGGCCTGGGCCTCTTTTCAGATGTACTGATTTCAATTGGAATGACTTGGCCAACTCCAACAGCATCTTCATTACCCGCCATAAGAGATGTCCCAACGTTTACATCGTAAGAAACAAATTCGGGATCATCGTTTTTTTCTGGAGTTATCAACTTATCGGGACTATCCACATCCTCAATCTGAGTCCCGGTAATTGGATCAGGAAGAATGCCGGATAAAAATTCATCATGCCGCTCATTTGGTTGTTTCAGCTTTAGAAGTAAATCTGTAATCGATAAAATCGGCGTGGGAGTTGTTTCGTCCTCAAAAGCATCAGTATTAGGAGCCGTTATAACTATGCTGGCCGGATTGTTTTTCTTTAACTCCTCCCTTGCTAATGGTTTCTCTTCTTCACTGCTAGGTATCGATTCTTTCTGATTGCTTCCCAGAGCATCTGCTTCAAGAATAGTTTTCTCTACCCCGTCATCATCTCCTTTGGGTTCCGAACTGTGTTCTTTAAATTCTCCTTCCGAATTTTTTTCCTTATTAGATTCTGGATGTGGATTTTCCGTATCTCTGCTTGATTCAGCCTTTATTTCATTTGACTTTAGAAGAGAAACTACTTCTACGTTAACCGTGTTATTAATGGTTGTTTCATCACCGGCAATCGCTTCAGTGGTTGCGCTAACTTCATTCTCGTCAGTAGGACCCATCTGGCTTTGACGTTCTATCCTTACGTGATTCTCCATAATGCCAACATCGATGTCAGAAGCATCGAAACCAAATTCATGATCACTCTCTGATGTAGTTTTTTCCTGGATATTTCTAGAATTAGGCAGGTCTTCATCACCACTAAATCTCTAAAGGAAAATAAAATAATATTACAAACCTTGTCCAATAAAAATTAAAAACAAGATTAAAAAAGCAGAACTGAAGAAAAATAAAAAGATCTGACAAATTCGTAAGTAAATTATAATTATTTCTCTTCATTAAAAATTAAAAACAAAATTAAAAAAGCAGAACTGAAGAAAAATAAAA
This sequence comes from Bathynomus jamesi, assembly GCA_023014485.1. NCBI lineage: Eukaryota > Metazoa > Arthropoda > Malacostraca > Isopoda > Cirolanidae > Bathynomus > Bathynomus jamesi. The sequence goes on from JAJOZX010003015.1 coordinate 280,350, forward strand.
AGATCTGACATAAATTCGTAAGTAAATTGTAATTATTTCTCTTCACTTCAGGTTGATCTTTCATTAAATCTCAAAATAAACAAAGTAAAATTTGAAAAAAATGATCTTGACCGGTTAACCAATCCATTGAACTCCAAGCAGTGTTCACGGAACGAGAGAGAGAGAGAGAGAGAGAGAGAGAGAGAGAGAGAGAGAGAGAGAGAGAGAGAGGGGGGGAGACTGGAAGAAAAAATTGGATTTCACATCGGAACCAGAATCGAGTCAACAACATAAATCAACATTAGCGTCAAAAATCTTTCTTAGTTTCTTATTTTCTTAACTTGAAGTGTTAATATAATTTTTCTTTATTTTAATATTATTTCTTTTATTTAATGAATATGTAACGGAAGTATTCATAAGGGAATTAAGTGGAATCGGATAGCGGAACAAAGATGATTTGTACAATGTTGACATGCATATTGTCGATACTACAAAGTTAATTTAAATTAAGGCAGTTTAGGTTAAGTTCGGTTACGTTAGGTTACATTATGCCTGGTTAGGTTACGCTAGGTTAGGTTAGGTCTGGTTAGTCTGGTAGGTTAAATTAAAAAAAGAGGTTTTACAACTTCATCACTAGAGTACGATTTGGACATTGATTGATTATTATTTTTAATTTCAAGGATTTGATAACAAAAGAGGATCAATATTATTAACTTACGATTATGGAAGTCCCGTCCATCCCTTTGGAGACAATAATGATTGGGGGTTGTTTAACCTCCTTCGCAACATCTAAGGTCATATGACGGAGGGGACCTACAGCTTTACGTACGATCCGAACCACGGGTCGCTACATAAATCTGGACACGGAGGACTGTTTCCCATCCAAATACTACCCAGACCCAATGTCGTTTAACTTCGCTGATCATCCCTTTGGAATTAATTCTTATTTAATTCTTATTTATCACTTTTATAAAAAGTTTTACTTACCGAATTCTCTTTACGACTTCTTTCACCTGCGAAGAAAAATGACAGCAGGTTAGGGAATAAAAATAAATGGGTACAATCTATAAAATTACTGTAGGTCCTCCATTCCTCCTGAGAGTCGGCAAAAGCGATTAAAAGAGAGTTAGAGATTGAGATGAGGTCCCATCTCTAAAAGGACTTTCTTACCAAATGCTTACACCTAAATATCAGCGTGCCGTGGATGGGTTTGTAATAGCCTGAATCCTTAAAGGATTAAAACCAATGTTATGTCGCAGAGAGACTTTCCTTGGCTTGCAGACATGCTTTGGTGCTCTGCGATCTCCAACCCCATTCTGTCTTAATGGCTTTATTGTAAATGGATAGAGGGATGACTTTGTGATACATACAATATATATGTGTGTGTGTGTGTGTGTGTGTGTGTGTGTGTGTGTGTGTGTGTGTGTTGAACTGCAGCAAGGGAACTCTTTAAAAGTGAATCACCATGAAAAGCAGTTACTGACGAATTCTGAATAAAAGGAAATGAAACCCGCTCATCGTGTGGTATCGCCTTAGTTAACCCAATGAGACAATCAAGCTCGGTATGAATGAACCATTTGTTTCAATCTTTCGTCTTTCATAAATTGCTTTTTGTAATTGTTTGAAACTTGTGTTTATTTATCTTAAAACTTTTATAGGATTCACAAAATGTGAGAAAATAAAAGAAAATTATCTCAAAACGGTATGATTTTGCTCGGCTCGAATGACTCATATTTTACGATCTGGATTTTGCTCATCGGGTTTCTTCGGTAACCCTGAGAGAGACCCATAATGACACGCGACGCGAGTTCGAGACCCACTCATTTCCACTTTCTTAATAATTGCCTTTCTATATATCTACACTTTTAATTGTATAAAATTCCAGAGGGATAAAAGAGTGTCGAGGCTTTTTTATGAAATGTAGGGTGAATACCAGCCTTTGGAGTGTGGATACCATCATTCGCACCCACTGGAATTTTAACGGAATGAGTAGAAGATAAATTCCAATGCATGAGTCGTTTGATTAAAAGGCTCGCAGGTGTTAGACCTGTGGGTGGCGTATGAACACGGTTCACGTCAGTTACCAATTCCCTCCTAGTTTCAAACATTTTGCGCCATTTGAACATATTCGTCTATGGATTTAAGTTGGTTTCACTTTCTCCTTCAGAGAATATTTATAATTCATAAATTTTCCGATAAACATGATGCGCTGATAGGCGTCATTTTGGCGTTACCCATAAGGTACTACGCGGATCCTACTTCTATTACCCAATTCTAAAACGCAAAATGGTTAGAAAAAAGACGCGTTCTCACCGCAATCATATCGAAGAGGACAGCATCTTCCTTCCTCCATTACTGCTTCGCAGCCCGGCACAGGAGGTCTGCATCGTATTTCGGTGCAGTGTTGTTTTCCTCTGAGGCAGTAACAAGCTCTGCAGGGGTCCCCTACTTCAGGCATGTATTGTCCTTCGAAATAGCGTTGCCCTTCAATGTTACAACCTCCTACAATGAAAATTAACATAATCACAAAGAATAATTTTGCAGTTTCACTTTCGTGAATATGAAGAAAGCGGTTTAAGATCAGACATAAAACCCACACAATAACTGTTTACATATTGTTTAAGCAATTTCATATAATTTATCAATATATATTGAACCTGAGCATGCAAGAACGAGGAAGTAAATTATGAAAACATTTAAGCTATTAAAAATGTTTAAACATATTGTATTAATGTCATTTCCTTTACATTAAATGTAAAATCATTAAACTGGTCTTAAAACCAAATTTCACGAAGAAGAAAGATCCATAAACAGAGTTTGTACAAATCCACGAAATAGAGAAACTCAACAACGCTCTCTCTTCTCGAGGTAGGGCTAAGTCGTGTCCACGTTACGATACAGTTTCCGTTAGATTAACGAGGTTGAGCGACGTTGGGTCGGTTCAGTCGTTGTATGGGTGCTCGTCCTCTGCTTTTAAGTGATATAACGACCCTTAGAGGGGTCATATCCCACGTAAAGCCGAGGTCTTCTCCATCACATGATCATTACCGTTACGAACAAAGTTAAACGACCTAAAACATTATGATCCTCTCCGGCTGTGGTCTACGTACGAATATATGTCATCACAATTTTTTAAAATAAGAATTGCTTCAAAATCTCCGTGAAAACGTGAAGTATTTCAACTTGATCTACATAATTCTGAAAACCCGATAACGAATGGAGACACCGATTGTGGATGATCCTCAATAATTTTTTCATGCAAACCGACACCAGTTATTGTTCTTAACAAAAATAGAAAATTAATTTAAATTAACTTTACAGCTTTGCTTAGTTTAGGCTAGAGTAGTTTAGGTTTAGTTAGGTTAGGTTAGGTAAGATTAAATATACATACATATACCCACACATGCAGAACGGTATCATTCTTCCTATTGTTTACTGACGTTTCCGGCTTATCTCCCTTCTTCAGAGCTTAAAGAAAGTACAGTGTTAAATTTGTTTTAAAGAATTAGCCATTCCATTGTCAGTCTGAAAACTAAAACCAAAACCAAAAACCTGGAATTCAAATGGTGAACTTTAATCAGTGAAATAGTGAGACTAGTTAACGGACTAATTTTTACTTGGTTGTCTTAAAAGTACTTAAAATATACTATTAAATCACTACATCAGAACTTGACCAAAACGGAGATCAAGCTTTGATAGAACTCAGTACAGTATTGGAAATGACCAACTGTAATGTATTACTGTTGTATTCCAAATTTTGCCTTACTTTTTAAAGCCTTTTACGTAATTAGGAATTCTCAGTACCTTCTCTTTTGAAGGTATTTGTGATCAAATCGCAAAGTTTTAATTAGGTACTGTACATATTCGTTCTTTATTACAGTATTACTGTAAGTTTTTTAATTGATTACTGTTTGTTTAACTGTAAAAAGTATTTTGGTGATAATAGTATTTTAAGTACTTTTAAGACTACCATTAAAAAGAAATAGTTCGTTAACTAGTTTCGCTATTTGATTAGTTAAAGTTCGCTAATTAAATTTTAGTTTATAGATTTTAATTTTAGTTTTGAGATTAACAGTTTAATTGTTCCACAGTATTTAACCTTGTTATTAACCCTTTAACCCCACCAGGAGGTCTTTTCCAAGACTGAATAAAATTGTCTGGTGTTAACCAGAACAAACTCAGTAAAGTGATATTGGGCACTAAAGGGTTAAGAGACGCTTGCTTAACTCTTTAACGCTCGTAGGTCTTTACCAGGGCTGAATAAAATTGTCTGGCGTTAGCCAGAACAAAATCAGTAAAGTGACATTGGGCACTAAAGAGTTAAATTCTTATAGAAATTCCGAACGTGAGAAATAGCCCCGAAACGTGAGTAAAGAATAGGAAAAAATTATACTTTTTAGTATTTTCCAATTCATAAAAGCAACGTTCTCTAATAGATAAACCTCGATATATATATATATATATAATTAGATGAGGAGGATGAGAAACTGCCGCAGCTCTCAAGCCAGACGAATGTAGCCCGTTGCCCTAACTCCTAAATTATTATTAACCAACACCATCGGCACTCGAACCCCGACCATATAATGTTTCACTTCACTTAAAGAAAAACGGTGTCAACCACTGAGGAATGGACGCTGGTACATCCTTTGATACAATTAAGGTTTCAATTATTTACTTTTAATAGCAGGCATTTCAGACTCGGGTTCCACTGTCGTCGTCGTTGTAGTAGTTGAAGTCGTTGTTGAGGTTGAGCTTGGTGAGCCTGCAAGACATATTTATTTTAGGAATGGACATGCGTTCATGCAGTTCTTAAGTAAAGTGAATTAGTTTAATTGGACGTTTAAGCGTTTAGTAAAGCAGTAAGTTTAAATTATTATTCTTTTTAATTCTAAACATGATTTGTGTAGTCTGAGTTCGGTTTGTAGAAGTTCTTCCGATGTACAGGAACTAGTTCAGGTAGTCGTATTATTTCTAACTAAAAGTAACACTAATCAGTGAGTAATTTACTTATAAACTTCTAAGCCAAAGAAATCTCCTTGTCTGTGGTATTATTATATTTGTCTTAACACCTACTGTTAATTGTTGTCTTAACACCTACTGTATAGACGAGTTATGTTCATTAATGTTAAGAATCTTCCTCTAGGATGTTAAAGACTTCCTGGCGCTGGATCAGAACCTTAAAAATCCTACACTACTGAAGGGCAAGTAACTTTCCTCGTGTCTTTTCAAATCTAAGATACTTTTTAGATTTCTGAACTGTCAAGAACGTCTTCGGTCAACACTTACGGCAGTCGTAGAAGGTTGGGCAGCAGGAGGCACTCCTGTACCGGGGTTTGCACTCTCTTAGAGGGAGTTTACACTTAGGTGTAATACAACGCCGTTCCCCTCGAATGCAGTAGCAAAAGGAACACTCGTGAGGGGAGGCCATCGCTGACCCCTCGGCAAACACACTGCCGGAAACTTCGCACCCTGACGGCCTCACAGGTTAGTAATGCAACATGCTCAAGCACATGATTCGACTTGTTCATTGTTCGTGGGTACATTCACCGGGTATTATTCAGTAATTTATTCATTAACGTTGTACCCACTGACCAATGAAAGGTCGGTTCATTTTCAACTAAAATATACGGTCACCATCGACTCCAGTAATCAGAATAGACTGGGACATAAAGTGAGTGAAGCCAGTGCATCCTGAGTACTGAAACCGATCGTGCATTTAAAACTACTCAACCCAGTCATTAATCAGTATTGTAGGGAGTAAAGCCACAATAAGAAGTGGATTTATTAAAAGCAAAAGCTTTCGGCTTCACTTACGTCTCCATCCTTCAATTCAACTTCTCAGTAAGTGAAAATAGTCACCTAAAAATCAATTTTGTACACTGAAACTTTTTGTACATAATCAATAAAATTCGTAGGTTTTAAAATTTTGCTAATATATACTAGTATATATAATATATATATATATATATATATATATATACTGTGTATATATATATATATGAAAATTATTTCACGGAAGTGAGAAAGTGACTCGTGAAAAATATTTATGGTGAATAAAACCACGAAGGGAAAAGCACCACTTTGTGTTTCTTTTCCCTTCGTGGTTTTATTCATCATATATATATATATATATACACTGTATGTGTGTGTGTGTGTGTGTGTGTGTGTGTGTGTGTGTGTGTGTGTGTGAAACCAGAAGAGTAGTTTTAAAAGGTTTAAAACAATTTGTAAACAATACTTTCTTGATAAGAGAAAAATACCAAAAATTTAACACTTAAATCTCAGAAAAAAAAGAAAAAAAAAAATATATATACACACGAGTATATAACACGCCTACAAATGGATTATATTGAAGAAAGTACTGTTTACACGAGCTTTGCAAATTACAAATAAAAACTACTTATTTTAGTTAATCTTATTAATGAAACAGCATCATAATAATCCCTATTGAGGATCATGCAACAAATTGTACAGGGTGATCCAAGGAGGTGTTCCCGGAAATAACGTGTCACACAAATAGTTTTGGAACGCCTTTTTTGGATCACCCTGTGTGTTAAAGAAATAATAACAATAATATAATAAAATATGAATAAAATAACTTATAAAGGCAGTTGCAGTTATGAGCATCGACAAATGCGAACATAAGAAATATTTTCATTCACCTAAACTGTCTGATTCTTCGCTAAAATAAACATGTAGAAAATGATGATTAAATTTACAAGTGAAATAATGAGCTGCTCGTAACTCTTAATACGAGGGATAATTATTGACACAAAATGCCCTGGCACAGTGCCACCCTACCTATACTTTGAATTTATGCACTCAAGGCCACTACTTATACTACTATCAGTATGTTTAGGCACTTTTAAATATTGAGGCACTTATATGGACTATTAAATGAATTGCAGCCGCCTTTATAATATATATATATATTAGATGATGTTTAAGTCCACAGGATAAATTAAAATAGATCAAAGATATGCTCAATAGTTTCGTCGCACCAAACGACCTCTTCACGACCGGCCTTACACCTGACCGACTTGATATTCTATCGACAAGCTATTATTAGGTTAGATTAAATTAGTTAAGTTAGGTTAGGTTACGCTACGTTAATTTAGGTTAAGTTAGTTTTTTAGAGTGTCCATGTTTTGGTTTTGTCGACGGAGTGGGTA
>JAJOZX010003015.1:292500-295000 GCA_023014485.1 Bathynomus jamesi
TTTAAATTTGTACTGTAAATATGTCGCGCAGTTAAAACCGCTTGGCAGTTTATCACAATATATAAAATTATTGTGATGTTCTGTAAGGAACAACAACACCAACAACGACAACAACAAAAGATGTTTGCAATTGTTGAACTTCGAGAAACAACGAATCTTATGCGAAGTTCACTGACTTCCTCAAATTACTATCTATTTTGTGGAGACTTTTCTTATTTCCGCTCGATTCCTCCTGATTCTGATTCACGGTCAAAATACTGTGAAAGGACAGTTCGAAAAACTCTTACAATGAAAAGAATAACCCTGTACGTGAACATAGCTTGAAATGCAGTAACAAATTTGAGCGTCATTTTCTTTTTGATGTTCAAATCATTTCTGACATTATCGTCATTATATTTTAAATATTCACGGAATCTAACGTATAATTTCCTATTTCAAAAGTTGTCACGTTCCGTTTAAAACTTCTATTTGGTGCCGGATTCGTAAAATTAATTCGTAAAGGGAAGAAGTATTTTTGTTAATAAAAGTTTTAAAATTCAAATACGCAAATGGTAAAAGTATAAATGTATGTTAAGAAAGCGCGTTCTTTTTCCTAAAATACTACTACACATGCATTAAACGTCTATTGGTCAACATTGAGATTACTGAAATTTGTTACTTCACACAGTGAATTATTGTTTTTTTTTCCTGATTCCTCTTCATTTTCCATCAAAAACCAAAAGAAACGAGCAATATAGACCTTACAACGACATTCATTTGTTTCTAAACTGTATCCGTCACTTACTTCCGGTTCTGGTTGCGGATGTTGGACCATTTCCATTGACGTCACGCGGTTCCACCTGCAGTTTCGTCTTCCTCACCAAGACCTTTCTTCTTCCGAGGGGTTTCCGAAACTCTGACGAAGATCCCAGCGCTCCTTCTGCAAAAGAAAATACAAACAGTTATTTATTGAGCTTCATTTCCGGCATTTAGTCAAAATAGCTCTATAATAATAACGAATTAAAATTTTGCACGCAATCCAAAACAACGGAATTGTATGCAGTGATAGCTACCATATTTTTATCAGTCTTTATATATGTTCAGAAAACTTAGTTGTAAATATAATTATTTTTGGATCAAGTAAAGATAAGCACCCCCAACCTTTTTTAGTTAGCTTTATAAGGCTAACTAACGAAAATATCACGACCTAACCTAACCAATCGTCAAGGGCGTACAGTTGACCTAACGATTGGTTAGGTTAAGTCGTGATATTTTCGTTAGTTAGCCTTATAAAGCTAACTAAAAAAGGTTGGGGGTGCTTATCTTTACTTGATCCTTATTTTTATTACAATCAGATTAAGAGTAAAAAATTACCTTTATAAAGGCGATTTAAAGATTTTTTGTCTTGGGATTTGTGGAAACTTGCCCATATTACATCTATGTGAATAGTAATGATGAGGATGTTTAACCTCCTTCGTAACGACAAAGCTTATATGATGGAGTGGACCAACATCCTTACTACGGGTCACTACAACATCTGAACGCGGAGGAAGGTCATCCACCCAACCAATGAACAGATTCAACGTCCCTTAACCTCGTTGATCTAACAAGAACCGGTGTTGCGATATGGCAACCCATATCTATGGGATAAGTCAGTTGTATGTATATGGTTTCATTAGCGTTCATTCAACTGGCAATTGTCTCGCCTATATGCTTCGTAAAAAAAACATTTAAACCAAAGAATGACGCTATAAACTTGACCCTAACCTTAGAATAAGAATACATTGTACGTGTTTCTGAACCTAGTATTGTGCTTTCCTATCTTTTGTCACGAGTTATATTTACAGTATTTTGTGCCATATTTCATCAAATATAATTTTAATTCCAATTGATGGTAAATGGTGAATATTTTCTAGGTGTTTGACCTTTTTTATGCATTGACTACGTGACCATATCGCAATGCCGTTTGTCGTAAATCAGCGGGTAGTAGTAGCAGCAGTTTGGATGAGTGACCGTCCGTCACATGACCTTTGATGTTACAAAGAAGGTTAAATAACCTCAAAACAACAACAACAACAACAACATGAACAGCTGTTGTTGTTATCTTTACATCCTTCTTTGTATGAACAGTTCATCCGACTGCTTTTATCGGAATAATTGAACACCCAATTTTTATTCACGATAATATTGTAATTATTTTTCGCCATTTCTATGTCTTATCATGTGATTTGCTAGTTTGAAATAATTCCTTTTCCAGTGCGAAACCGTACTTTCGTAAGGCCAGTGAGTTATCAATACATTAGTCGTGAAAAAAAGATCTCTTATCCCATTTCAGTAGTGAAATTTCACGTGTTTGATTATCTCTTTGGGATTTACGTTTTTTTATGCGAAATCAGTAAATTTTTATTTGAAATTTAATGAACGTTTATTAGGTTTTCAAAAGGTAATAAAACGCTTAACGCTTTTTAGTAGGATCGAATCTATGAGCCATTTACTGTGGTGTATTTGTAAGATACTTATA
>JAJOZX010003015.1:300000-325000 GCA_023014485.1 Bathynomus jamesi
GGAGAAAGGTCAGTTCGTTGTGAAATACAAAGTAAAAGGAAAAAATGTGGTCAGCGCAATCTAGATTTTGTTTTGGTATATTTATTTTATGTATAAGAGCAAGTGATCTAGGTACTTGGTACCTAACTCTAAGTGAGTTTACATTAAAGTTTAGTATTAAAATTGCTATATGCTCTATTTTTTAAGGTTGACATATAGTTAAGAGACCTGATGAGGGGGTCTTTATTTTTAACAAGTAGTAAATTTAAATTCAGCGGGATAGTAACTATGCAGGATTTTCGTGATGACGGAGGAAGATATTATATAGCTAGGGTTGCCGCTGAAAGGGATAATCCCGAAGCAAGAGAGAATTTATTCATTTATTGTTTTATAGTTTCGAGGAGTCAGGTTTGGACAGATGTAGAATTTTAGGAGGCATCGTGGTAGAGATTGCTGACACAATGTCGCGGCTTCTGTGATGAGTAGATTGGGTTAGTAGTTTGGCTCAGTAGTTTTAAAATTTATACTGCTGTATATTAATGCAATTAATTACTTCATCTGTTAGAATTACTATACAGTAATTATCTGAAAGATCACTGATGACGGAAGTCTTTTCAAAACGTCCGTCAAACTGAACATAAATGGATTAAAGAATTGGTTTTTCTGTTTATACTCAAGTTAAGCTTTCTAACAACTTTCCAATGAGCAAACCACTTAACGAAAATGTTTGTCTTGAAATCAGAATTAAAATAATAAAGAAGAAGAACCCAAACTAATTTAATTTTGTAATACTTAAACGTATTCTAATCTAACCCCAAATTAACGTTATCGAATCACTTTGGTTAGCTTCCGCCCGAATTGTTCATTCTGATGAAGGTCAAGCTTTTCACTCCACCTTAGGCCTACAGTTTAACGTGGAATCTGAACCACGCCCCACCAGCAGCCCAGCGTCTTAATTACTAGGCCACCCAGGGTACCCATTTATCTACCAACCACTTTCTTTATTGTGTGGAAGGATGAACAGCTGGGTTTTGCTGCGCACCGGCTGCCGTCACCGGGTCTCGATCCCGGGGCCTATGGATTCGTAATCAGCGACGCTAACCACTACACCACCGACAATAATATTGTCTATTCTGTTACTGAAATAAATTACTGTACTGAAAATTAAAATCCTCATACAAACTGTTGGTTAATTTACCAATTTATTCTATCAGAGCAATTAATGTTAAAATTCTACACTACATTAGAAGCGTTAATTTAGAGTGATACAACATATAAAACCGCAAGACTCTGATGTTTATGATGTCTGGCTATAACTATATATATATATATATATATATATATATATATATATATATATATATATATATATATATATATATATATATATATATATATATATACACAGTATATATATATATATATACAGTATATATATATATATATATATATATATATATATATATATATATATATATATATATATATATATATATATATATATATATATATATATATATATTACCCTGTTCCAAAGCTGGATCCTATCTACTTAGCTGATTTCGTCATTCAAAGATCCTAGAGGGAAGCTGTATTTTGTGACCTCTTTGCTAGTCACCCGTTGCCCACATGAAAAAGTATACGATGTGGATGTTCTTTGGGTTAGACTAACGCGAAGCGTTGATGCTTTCACCGGTGGTCTTTCTACTTGAACTATGGAAGCATCGATTTATAAAAATATATACAGTACATACGACAATAGGAAGAAATGGAAATTGAAGACCGCTATTGTTAAAAATTGATAAACAAAAATCCAATCCCAAAAGGCTATGGAACACTCTGAAGGATTTAATTAACAAAAAAGATGAAAACAAATCTCTTATCCTCCCTCACACGAGACGGAATTTCTTACAGTAATCCCAAAGACATGGCCAATTTATTAAACAACTTTTTTGTAATATCGTAGCCTCTATTCCTGACACTCACTACCGACAATACATGCCACAACCCACTCCAAACTCCTTTTTTTCATCCAATCCTACTGAATGATATCTCTCAAACCATAAAAATATCTGAAAATATAAAGATTCTGACATCAATACGATCCCAGTAAAAATGTACAAATTAGTATCTGATGAAACTGCAATTCCACTCAGTAAACTAATGAATGAATCGATAACACAAGCAGGGGCGGACTGAGCGGTCGGCCAATCGGGTATGGACCGAAAGCCCGGGCTATTAAGGGGCCCGGCGGCCCCGCCCCGCGGTCATCATAAAACAGTGAGAATGTTCTCAATTGGGTCAAGTGTCTAATCGAACTGTACTATGAAAAAAATCGGATTTCAAGGAGCCCAGGACCTAATTATGTCCGAGGGCCAAGGTTGCTGTCAGTCCGCCCCTGAACACAAGGTATATTCCTGACAGTCTAAAGGAAACCAGAGCATGCCCTGGTAACCCCAACATTCCGCATTGCCAACTTTATGTAAAGTATTTGAAAAATTCGTATACAATAAAGCTACTAAATTCTTAAGCAAATACGATGTTTCAACAAAAACAATTTGGGTTTAGAGGTGGAAATACAACAAAAGATGCCATAAACATATTATTAGAAAATGTTTATCAGAACCTAAACAGCAAAAAAATACACTGCCATGGTCTTGCTCAACTTGTTAAAAGCATTTGATCCACTTTCGCATAAAATCTTACTGAATAAACTTCACATATACGAAATAAGAGGAAATATCCTCGATTGGTTCAAATCATATCTGACAAATCGTCATCAAAACATTAGCTTAAAAGATAATTTTTCCAACAAGGCGATGCCATCTAGTGGAGTCCCACAAGGATCTATTCTTGAGCCATTACTATTTCTAATTCACTCCATCGATTTTCATCTCACAACCACATTAAACTGCGTAAAATATGCGGATAAACCACACTTACTTCTTCCCATTATAAGTTATACCTTTTGATAAATGAAACAAGCAGGCAATTAGAGCATGTGTAAAATGGATGTATTCCAATAAACTTTTACTCTACCTGACAAAGACATTGTATATGATTATTACCACAAAACATATAAATACAAATTATTGAATATAAATTGGGAATACACCTGTTGCAAAGGTTAATGAAGTTAAAGTGATTGGCATTAATTAAGATGAACAACTAAATTTCAAAAGTTACGTACAACATATTAAATCCAAAATATCAAGATTTATGTTCATATTATTTAAATTAAAAAAGACCCTTCCTCTAAACGCGCTCCTTACCTCGTATTATTGCTTCATCCATCCACATTTATTACGTATATTGCACTATCACATGGGGTAGCACAAAGAAATATATAAAGTTAGCAGAAACCCGTGGTGAAAATACCACGCTTAAACAATCAACAGGGGAAATTTAATTTTTTTAATAATATTTCCCGAACGAGCACATACACAAACAAACAAACATTATTCGATTTCAGCTTTATATATATAGAAGATAATTTCGAAGTGGCTCCAGAACCGTGTCGACGGTCTCGCAGCTTATAGGCTACGCGACCGTCGCGCCGGTTTTGGAGCGCCGTGCCAAGTCATGGCTACCGGACCGTCAAACTCTAGACTCTACAAACTGGTTAGGTTAATTGAATGCCCTGTTAGGTCAACTGTACACCCTTGACGATTGGTTAGGTTAAGTCGTGATATTTTCTTTAAAACTAATGAAAATATCACGACTTACTCTAACTAATCGTCAAGGGCGTACAGTTGACCTAACCGGGCATTCAATATTTTTCCTGTAAATTTCGATTAATTTTAAGCAATTTTACCTAATAATTTTTTCTCTCGAGGAGCCGTTTTCGTGTTTTAGGGTGGGACAGACAGACACTTATATAAATAGATAAAAATTCAAATTTTTGTCTGAGTGAAAAAATTACAATTTTTCCGTACCTTTCGATTAATTTTAAGCAACTTTTACTTAATACAGTAACATTTTCTCTCCAAACAGCAGTTTCCGTGTTTTAAGGTGGGACACACAGACAGATAGACAGACAGCATTAGCGTATTACATAGGCAGCATTAGCATATTACATATCCTTTGAAAGTCATTCCTAAAAATATCTGCGAACCCTCTTAAATAATGATAACAGACAAAGTCACACTTCCTCAATGTTTAAAGAGCTAAATATTTTAAAACTAAATGACGTATACAAATTCAATGTTGCTGTCAATATGTTCAAAGTTATCAATAAAAATCAATATATATATTACACATTCAAAGAACAATCATCCCCCAATCAAATACACCAACATTATAACACTAGACGACTTCCAAGATTTCATACGAAAACCAAACAATACAATAGAAACTGCAGGAAATGCTTTCTCTTCCAAAGGAGTGGATGTATGGAATGCAATTCTCATAAATATCAGACAAGCCTCGTTACTAAATGTATTTCGCAAATCACTAAAGAAGTACTTCATTGGCTCCTACTGATGTATAAGTTCACTACTGCCATTATTATCACAGTAATAAAGTTTTAATTTTATAATTAAGTATCTAAAATAATTTCATTAAACACTTTTATTTTCCTAATTTATCCATTTTTGTTTTTTAAATTCAGTATAATTTATTTTCTACTAAATATAAAATTGATAATTTGATTTAAAATTGTGTAAAATAATCAAATACTACTTTTGTAAACTTTTACCATTTTTTTTACTATTATTATTGGTATTATTATTGGTTAAAGTGTCAACAACATTTTTAGATCGTAGATATTGAGACTTCTTCTTCCTATCTCTATTTTTTCTCCTGTTTTGGATTTGTCTACGTTTTGTTCATTAACTAAGAAATATCTGCAGAATGTCAATAGTAATTGGCCTTAGAGCAAAACGACACCTATATATGCTGAAGGCTTCTCTTATATACCTGTTATCTCTTCTGTACGGCAGTTGTGCCACGCGTTACAGTTGGCCTTACCAAAATGTAACACCGTAAAGTTAAGACTATTATTATTATTATTATTACCTGCCAATTTCACTTCTGTTATGTAATAAATAAACTGAATCCCATTAATTTTGCCAAAAAGCTTCTATGCTTTTAATGGCATATTCAGATTAGGATACTGTGAATAAGAATACTGTGATAATTGCCATATCAGATACCTAAATTGGACAGAAAAAACATTGAAAAAAAAATTGTAAAATTTTAGGTAAGTTGTATTCTTTTTTTGAATAAAATTTTTGTTTTTGTTTTAAAAATATTTATTTCCTTTTTCTTTCAGGTTTGGGCGTTACGTCAGTAACTGACATTTTGCTCGTAAAGTTCCAAAAGAGCTGATGCAATTATCTTTTCTTTGTATCCCCGTTTGCCGTATAATTTTATGCGTAAAAGAGGCAAAAGTTCTTTGAATTTTCTTTATTTTAGACCATCATACATATACGTATATTTGACCAGCCATGCATCGCTGGCGATGAGGGCAGGATGAGAGTTGAAAATAACTCTTTCCTTTATCACATCCTTCAAATGAGGTGAGATGTTACGGAGGGGTCGAACGCAGGTCGACCCTGAACAGTTATTCAAACCTAACCAAAATAACGGCGGTAAGTATACACACACACACACACACACACACACACACAGTGTGAGTGTGTGTGTATATATATATATATAGATATATATATATGAAAGGGCTAAGATGTAGATTTAGCACGCAATAAAGGAAATGAATTTACAGAAAAAGTCATCTCAGAGCAGTTCAACCAATACGAGGCCCGCTGGGGTTAAAAAAAAAAAAAAAAAAATGGATAGTAGCAAAATTACTATCGACGAGTCGATGCTCTTTGAGTAAAAAAAAAAAATGTCTGTTTAGTATTCTGTTGTTGCCTGAAATCCAAATGTGCATTTAACTAAAAAGAATTAAAAGAGAAAGTAGTATATACACAGTACATTCAATTGAATAAATGTCTGTGGCACTAAACTGTTGGTAATAACAAGTTGAGGTTAAATTAAATTTAACCAAAAGGGATTATTTTAGCAAATTATCAACAATCATTGACAACCATTTCGTAAATATTTGTCGATCTTTTTGTAATATTTTGATTTAACATTCGTTCGCAAGATCTTTATTTGGAAAGGTCTCGTATTGAATTAAACAAATATATAAAATAATTATAAAAAATAAACATTAAGTTTGTTGAAGAGAGAGAGAAGGTTTGTTTAACTTAAAATATTTAGTCCTTTGCAAGGTCATGAGGAATAAGTGTGAAGCTACGACGAAATAATTTGAGTGTCATTCAAAAAAACAAATAAATGTATTGCGAAATTACTTAAATATTTACTTCATACCCGATCTAAAATTTAATTTTATTAAAGGCATGAAATTCCGATTCGCTCATTTGCTTTCGTTGGAATTCCTTTTAATTCCTGACTAAAAGTAAGTTTAAATATCCCCTTAGGAGGAGAAAAAGACTCTCTCATGCAAATGAGGTTCGAAGACAAAGCTTATAAACTAAGAATTTCTTTAGTTTTTCATATCCGGTTTAGGTGAAAACGAATTTCAGATAGAAATAAATACCGTCATTATCATCTAAAATCAGAAGAAGTATTTGACAAACAGAGACAAGCTAAAAGTTCCAAAGAACTTTTCAAATTTGCTTTCACTGATCAAACTATTTTCAGACATCCTTTCACTTCTTGGTCGAACTTTTAATTAGAAAACTGGCACAAAAACTGGATTTTGTACAACAGGAAAACGAGACTGAGAGACGGAATCGAGGAAAGGAAGAATGGAGAGAGATAAAATGAAGAAAAAAGTATAAATATCGCGGAAAAAGAAAGTAATTTTCGGCCATTGTTAAAACATGCAGTTGAAAAAGTGTATATTAGAGATGCGTACAAGCCTCGGGTCTACATAAAGTGCCGCATAAATTTAGATACACACACACACACACACACACACACACACACACACACACACACACACACACACACACACACAAATTTCAGGTAATATCTGGCATAAAACCAATTTCAGCTATGCCACGACCCTATACTTTTGAACAATATGAATGTCTTTATAAAGTGAATTATTAAATACTAAAATACGAAGAAATATTTTTTTTAAACTTGCTACACCCAAAGGAGATACTTGGTTAAATGACAAAATAGATATTTAAAACGATATTTCGCCAATGTAAAAGTTTAGTATAATGTGTAGAAATATGTATCTATTCAAATGATGTCTTCTTATATGCGGGAGCGAACAAGATATGAGATTACATTATCACCAAATTTATGCGTTCTACATAAAACTTTTGTTATACAGGTGTTTTTGACGCTTTGGGTTAGAACGAAAGTGGGTCGACGATGATGAATTTAGAGATTGTTCCTTTAAGCGTTTAGAATTTCTAAGTTTTCTTCTAAGAAACTGTTTTACTGCACGACTCCTCCTTCTTCAGAATGTAACGATCAGTCTTAAACATTCGCAGAAATGATATTAAAAGGGAAAAGTACCATCACGTGACTCGCCTTAATCATTTGCATGGTTGTTCTTCCCCATTTAAGGACTAAGTCTTTAAACCATTTTTGGTATTTGGCATATGCTATTCAAACGGAAATTGCGATGGTTGGGCACAGTGCCATACGACCGCCTTCTTAATCCTCTTCCTTTAATTTAACCAAAGGAAGACGTTGAAATGGGCAACAATAAAACCTTCCAAGTAAGGCATTTGCGTCAACCATATAGAATTTCTCTCTGTATACATACTTGTTGTTTACATATTTCGTCCCTCAAAATAAAGTTGGTCAAACAACCTCAATCGTCCCTCAAAGAAATAATCTATGTTGAAGGTTGTGAAAATTATGATCACTATTCTTCAAAGCTTAGAATTTTATTTTTGAATCCTTTGAATCATTTAAATCATTTGAATCATTTGAATCACTACTTTTGAATCATTTAAATCACTAATTTTAAATAATTTGAATCATTTTTCATTATACTTTTGAAAATTGAGGAAATTCCGAACGGTTAGACCTCCAAATTGAATTAAATACTAATGACTCGCGTATTTATGTTCTAAAGTAAAAATAATTTACATTTTTTTTAGTTTCATGAAACGCAGTTTTGTTTATTTTGATTTCGAAGTTTCGCCAAAAGGAAGGTCAAAAAAGGTCAACACTTTTACAACAGGACTTACCTTAAAACCTTAAAATGGAATTACGAATTTTTATAATTGCGTTATTTATATGATTTATATTTGTATATGATGGTCCGAGAGTCCCAAAAGTTACGCTCATCCAGATTAAACTATTAATATCTTCTTCAGTTTGAGATCATGGACAATCAGTTAAATAATCTTTCCTCGTTCGAGTGATATATATATATATACGACATTTCGCCACACTTTATCTTTCATTCTAACGAAATATCACGACGAGGTAGAAATCATATATCTGGGAAACGCCAGTAGGAGACGTGGGAGCGTGCAATACACTTGCTGCGAGAGTCAAAAGCGGTTTTGAGAGTTTAAAAGTTAGCGCTTACTTGAAAAGTTTTAAATATATAGGTCTACAATATTTGCTGGAAGTATCCACCACCCTTTTGAATGCATAAGAGGACACACTGACGCATGTTCACGCTCACACGCTTTAGAGTCTCTTGCCTAAACTTAGCCAAAGGGTATAATGGTTGGGGTAGGTCGGTGTCCTTGTCAATTAACGTGAGTCTCACGGTTACTAAACTTGTTACTTAAAGGTTATATTATTCGTTATATTTAGCTTCTAATATAAGTATAATATGTCGTAGTCTGTAACTTTCCTTTAGCCTTTTAAGTTTATTATAAAAATCTATAAAAACCTTGTAATCATATCTATTATATAATTATTATAATTATTATATCATAATAATAATAATAAATAGATTTCGGCCTGTAAAGCTTCGTGCACGCTTGCTAAAGGCAGTTTTACAGGCTTTACAGGCTTTACTGTATGCAACATCTGTATTCAATAATTTCATAATAAAATTATACTCATCTATAAAAACTGTATATATATTTTGTAAATAAATAAATAAATAAATAAATAAATAAATACAAAAAATCCATCGCTTACCATCGCAGCGGCTTGTCAATGTCAGTTCGCCAAAACCAAATTGTATACAAGTGTAAAATAAAAGAGATTTGTTCTTGGAATTCTGTACTACGCTGTATATGGAAACAATTGATAAACATTAAATTAATTGAAAACAAAGCAACATTATTGCTGAGACAAATTTCCTCAGTCAAATGATAACCAAAAACTGATATGGAAATTAAATAAACAAAATACTAAAATTGAATACTTCATTAAAAGCAACACTTTTCTGTAGAAACTTTATTTTTTTAAAAGATTATATTATGTTGATACAAAAACAGTAACGAATGAACTCGATAAGATTTCTCAGAAGTAGGAAAACTAATGGACAATTCCCCGATCCCTAATTCCTTCGGAGAGTTCATTAGCATGGCGGAGGAGGGCTGGGGCAATTACAAAACTTCTTTCTCCTCTAAGCTCAATGAACATAAAGCGATAAGCAGTTTCATAAACAAAAACTGCCTGATAGATTCCACGCTGCCTTATGTAATTACCCAGCTATTTTAAAAGTAGTTCGCATATGTCGTATATTTAAAGGGCGTAATCGGAGATCACTTCAAACTACTGTCCACCATCTATCTTGTCGACCATAGGAAAATTACGAGTATATATACACACACAACTAATAACTTTTCGCAGAGAAAATACAGTCACCTTGTCAATTTGGATTTAAGGCAAAAGTCACCTTGTCAATTTGGATTTAAGGCAAAAATCTCTAGACATGAAGAATGCAATTATACTTTATAAAACTTTAAACAGTAAAAATACCTCACTCGCAATTTTCCTGGAACCGCCTAAAGCTTTTGACTCCAAAGAACAGTCAATTTTAACCTTAAAATTGGTTTGTTATGATGTAAAACAGGGCGTGTCACTAGAGACTGGTTTGAGTCTTATTTAAATAATAAAAACATTACGTTACATTAAACGAACATAATCAGACTTTCAATCAGTCACACATGGAGTACCACAAGGTTCGATATTTGGACCTCTATTTCTATGACATAAATAATTTACATATGCTGGTCCTTGTTACAAAATGCGGGTAATGGCACTACATGCATCATAATTACAGTGATGTAAGCACACTACTATTATATACAAGAAAGGTATTTTAAGTATCATATCCGCATGATAACTACTAACAGGGAGTTCATTCGCATTTGTAATTGGTTAAATGCAACTAAGTTAATTTAGATCCATCAAAGACTATATGTATGATCATAATAAATAAAAACAATATATATATATATATATATATATATATATATATATACAGTAACCCCGATTTACGCGCCCCATTTGCGCGGCTTCGGATTAACGCGGTACCCCAAAAAATATATATATTTTTTATAAATAAATAAAAAGCCACTGGTGGTTATGAAGCCAGCTCCAAGAGACCCTAATGGTGAGTGTATTTTTTTATTTATTATATACATGTTATCACTAATTTTTACGTTTTTTTACAGATGAGTTTATGTATTTATTAATTTATTTAATTAATATTATTTTTTGGCAGATAATTATTATTATTATTATTATTATTATTATTATTATTATTATTATTTTAGTTATTTAATTTTTGGGGTGCTTAGGGTTGGGGAGCTCGTACTTAGTACACTGAATTTTATGTTATACTAGGGGCACTCAATATATTTTGCCCCACCCTTTTTTCTTAGCTAAATAACAGGCCATGGGGCTGAAATGTCTTTTGGGCTGTAAGTTTGAACTTTATGTGCTTCACATAACCGGATTTTTCCAGTTTGAACCTCCCCTCCTTGTATAAAACCGCTTTTAAACGCCCTTGTATAAAACCGATGGTTAACGGCTTAACGCAGTTTCGAAAATGGCGTCTGACAGTGATGTGCGTCGTAAACAGAGAGCTGTTATCGAGTTCTTAACCGCAGACAAGGAAACAGTCGGAAATATTCACAAACGTCTACAAAACGTTTACGGAGATGCTGTTGTTGATCGAAGCACAGTTGGACGCTGGTCTAAACGTGTGAGATCACCGGAGAGAGGGAGAGCCAGCCTCGATGATGAGCCACGCAGCGGTCGCCCGGCATCGGCTGTCACATCTCACACTGTGCAACGTGCTAACAGCATCATTCGATCAAATCGGCGCGTCACATAGAAGGAGCTATCACTGGAGCTAGGAATTAGTAAAAGAAGTGTGAATACTATAATTCAGCAACTGGGATACTCAAAAGTGTGTTCACGGTTTGTTGCTCACGAACTGACTGAAGATCACAAAGCCTAAAGAAAGGAAATTGCTTCTGAGTCATTGGTTCGATACGAGACAGAAGGGGATGACTTCTTTTCACGAATTGTGACTCGGGATGAGACTTGGGTACACCACTTTGAACCTGAAACAAAACGCCAATCCATGGAGTGGCATCATGCAGACTCCCCACGGAAGAAAAAGTTCAAAATGGCTCCCTCTGCAGGAAGGTTATGGCCACCATCTTCTGGACATGAAAGGGGTGATTCTGGTGGACATTATGAAGAAATGAGAAACAATCAACTCAGAGGCATATATTGCTACCCTACAGAAACTCCAGAGACGTATGAAGCGAGTTTGACCGGAGAGAAAACTGGAAGACGTCCTTCTTTTGCACGATAACGCAAGACCACACAACAGTTTGCAAACAAGAGAGGCCATCACAAAAATGCGCTTCACTGTGTTACCCCACCCTCCATACTGCCCGGATCTGGCACCTTCAGACTTCCATTTGTTTGGGCCAATGAAAGATGCTATTCGTGGAAGAAAGTTTCAGAGTGACGATGATGTTGTTGAGAAGGTTAAGAGGTGGCTCCAGTGGAACCCAGCGGACTTTTACCAGCAAGGAATAAAGGCCCTTGTTTCGAGGTGGACGAAAGCCGTAGAAAAGGATGGAGACTATGTGGAAAAATAAATACTTGTAAAAAAGGTATGTAACTACTTATGTACAAAATTTCTGGAACTTACAAGGAAATTTGGAAAGAAAAAAAAAATGGTGGGGCAAAATATACTGAGTGGCCCTCGTAGTTCCCCCAATTTACGCGGAACTCATTTTACGCGGAAGGTCCAGGAACGCATCTACCGCGTAAATCGGAGGATTACTGGATTCATAAAGCATCGAAGATAAAAATCTATTACAGAGGGTTGACAAACGCAAATAGACACCACAGCGATTGTCCTCAAGAACCAATGGCAAAGCTCATCAGTGAAATGCCAGAACTTGTGTCAACTTTACATAATGCAAAAGGAAAGGCAACACGATTCTAAATATATTGACTCACTAAATCTGTCATTATTTATTGACTTTTATTATCACATGTCGTGTGTATATATATCACTCGAACGAGGAAGGATTATTTAACTGGTTGTCCATGATCTCAAACTGAAGAAGATATTAATAGTTTAATCTGGATGAGCGTAACTTTTGGGACTCTCGGACCATCATATACATATATAAATAGGCTGACCATATTTCCTTGAGACAAAAACGGGACATTGGGATGGCAAAAAAGGGACGGGGGTTATGTAATATTCTGTATTCATGAAAAAGTAAGTACATAAACTTTCAGAGGGTAAACTGAACGCACATTAAAATAAATTGCCTAAAGTTATGTTTATATTTTGCATATATTAAAAGTTACTCCTCTCTTTAACTTCAGAATATACTCAAAACAAACTCAAAACAACAATTAGTTATTTAATTTCGGTTCGAACCATTTATGAATAAATACTAGTAGTATACTAGCGCGATGATTCCTCATTTAACGAAGGTCAAGCTAGTATATATATACTATTATATTTTATACCTCTCACAACTCAATGTGTATAAATTACATTTAATGAATGTCAGTAGTTTTTGTTCAGAAAAGGCAATCCATGATGCCTCTTTATAGATACATTGCTTAACATTCTATGTCCTTATTGCATTACCTGGGCCTATACATTCTTTGCACATATTTGAATTCGGTTTACGACATTCTTTGGACGTAACATTTTCTTGACAAGCTGTTTAGGAGTAAATTAAGTTGGGTTAGATTTATTACAATGTTGATTCATTAAAAATGATGGAAAATGAATCAAATGTGAGAGACATGACCAATTCTCATCACACGAAAATAAATAATGAATTAACCCGATCTTATAAGCATGTGAAATGAAACCGTACCTAAACATACTCTAGGTTCATACTGGTTTTTGTTGCAGGATACGGGTAATAATAGAGACCACTGCTCTATTATTAATTATTTATTTTATTGCAGTGTATATTAATAAAAATACTTTATAATACATATTTATTTGAATAGGGAACGTTCACCAAACGCTTGAGGTCCAAACTCGCGTCAAAAAAAACATGAAAAGTCATAATATACATCAATAAAGACTTTTGTTTGTGGACGAAATCAAATTATAAAAAATTTAAAATAAATTTGCAATTTGTAATAGTTTAATGTACATTATCTTCATTTGTTATTTTGAAAGTGGAAACCGCAAAAGTAGGAATTAAATATAATAAAATATAATGAATGATAATGAGGTTCATTGTGTGGCAAAAATTGAACATATCTAATTTTAGTTTTCATTTATTTCAGAAAGTAATTTATTAAATTACGGAATACTGTAATTATAATCCTAAATTGTGAGGTTTTGTTCATGGAAGAGAGAGCTGGTTAAAAATATTAAAAATTTCTTCAACACACACACACACACACACACACACACACACATATGATTCTTGTCATTTAGGTGCGTGTATGCATTAAATTTCTTGTCTGATGGGTAGCGTTTCTGACAGGTGCGCGCTTGGCCTCAGAGATTATTATAGAACACAGGGCAATGGAGCTCATTCCATCTGTTAGCCATGAAGAGAGACTTAAAGAGGTGAACATTGAAACAAGAAGGTTAAAGAAAAATAATCTCGAGCGTTTAAAATCTCAAATAGATTTCACAGACTAAATACGAGGACTTTCTCCAAGGTGGCTATTATGAATATCTTAAGAAATATTGTTACTTAAATTAGAAGAGGTCTGAAAGAAAGGTAGCGATTACTCTTTTCTTATAAGTAGAGCTCGGATGTTCAGGCAAAATACCATAAATGCCATTTTTTGCCTATTTTTGCGTTTATAGGAAAAAAATGCCTTTTTCGTCGTAAAGTACTTAATTTGCATTTTTTCCATTATTTTCTAGTATTATTCCATTAGAGTCCCAAAGTAGACCTATCAGTTTCTATTATATATTTCAGTTTTATATATATATATATTATATATATATATATATATATATATATATATATATATATATATATACAGAAACTGAGAGTGCATAGTATTTTTTATATTAAACATTTTTTTAAAATTTAAATCCTTGTCATTATATTGTGTAAACAACATTTTCAGTACCTACTGTTTTGTTCATTATAATGTTCAGTATTATGTAAGTAATATTTGCATTACCTACTGTTTTGTATATAAAGGTATTATATAAACTTTTTGCTATTTGAAAGCATTTTGAAAGTATTTTTGATTTTTGAAAGCAAATTTATAAATGCCTTTTTTGGGGGGTTTTTACTGCCTATTTTGAATGTTTATTTTGCCTATTTGCCTGCTTTTTTTAAAGGTTTTTAATGCCTAAACATCCGGACTCTATTTATAAGTTATTGGAAAATGGAGTATCCTTTTACCCTTACGTAAGGAGAACGCGAGCGCTTCGGTTAATATTTTGATGACGGGATTCGAGATGACGTGTTTTCCCATTTTTATATTTAATGGTGGGTAACGTTTAATAGGACTAGATTAAACAGCACCCCAAGATTCCTTAGTGAATAACTGCAGTAGAAGGTGCTGCTCGAGTCTGAATTAAGAACACTGGAAGTTCTCGAATGATACATCAGTGGTAATGTTATTAAACTTGAACTGTCCTGAGTCAAAGACTCCAAATATTACATGTTAATTTTAGTGGAATTGACTTTGGAGCATCTTTATTTTTCGTCAGATATAAAAATGGTTTCTGGTTTTTCAAAACCGCGTTTCTGTTTCATAACCTTGGTCTTAAACGCATTTTATTCTGGTCCGATAAGTCTGAAAAGCTAAGAATATTGTTATTATAAGCTTAGACCTTGATGTATTTACTGTAGAAGTATACAATCATATGACACACAAAAGTCATGCATGTACTTGAACAGTTAAATATTGCGCTGGTTTGGTTCATTTAATGAGTAATCAAGTATACAAAAGAAGGGCACGTATAGTGCTATGTATTATGTAGCCTTTCCTTATTTCTGTCTTTCCAAACCCCTAGAGTAGCGCTTAAGGTACTTCTTCATGATTTTCCCTGATGATGTACTGGTTCAGACTCTACATTAATCTGTAGGTTCCCTCCGCCATATGACTCTGGTTGTGAGGGGTTTTGTTTTTTATGAAGTTGGAGAGCTGGAGGGGCGTGATCAGGTTTTTGCTTTTACAACATTCCTCCTCAACCTTCCTTTATTTCTGGCATGTGGCTTCGCAAAAGTGATTGAGTTTCTCTCCGTCCTGCGAAATATGCTAGCGTTACATCGTTGACATCTTGTGCTATAATTTTATGGGGCATGTTGGCCTCTTTCTAGAGTTAACAGACCGCGAGATTCGGATCCCAAACTGCCCCAAACGGAACTGGAGGGCTGTTCTCCACCACGATAGGGATTCCTAGCTCATCCGAGGTTTTCTCTTTTCTACTTTCTTTTCATTTCTTCCCTTTCTCTTCCCATTTTCCCCTCTTCTTCCTGCCTTTGCCGATTTCGAACTCAACCTCGACCTCGACCTGACTTTTAGGTTGTCACCTCACTCATCATTATTATTAGATTCGAACTTTCGAACACGTCTTATTTTAACTTCTTTTTTTTTATCAAAACTACTGACAGGAATTCCATACCCCACTTAAATTGCCGATAAACCAATTTGACTGAAATTCCACTAACATAACCTAACTGAACTTAATCTGACCCGACTAGACCTAACCTAACCCAAAGGGCACATATCGCTAATATATCTTGCTGAAGGATTTATGTAAATGTTCGCTGGTGGCGGAGAGAGTCACTTATCTATAATTTACTTTCTCTGATATCTCTGAAAAACGACTTTACACTTTGATGATTACTGAAAGCATAAGTATGAGAGGATATTTTCCGGGATTTACTTCCTTTCGATTACTTTCCACTATTCATGCATGGGATAATATGGAATGGAGCTTCGGGTATTTGATAGTTTGTAGGTCTATAACTGTTGAATTTAATAAGAGGATTATTACATCTTAAAAAACATTGGAATGATGATAATGATGATAATAATAATAATAATAATAATAATAATAATAATAATTGGTTGTGGTTAACATCTGTCGTAACGGTACAGGTCATGTGACAGAGAAGATCTACAGCTATACTTGGAATCCGAACCACGAGTCGCTACATCACCTGAACGCGGAGGACCGTCACCCATTCAACTATAGATCAGACCCAACACCGCTTAACCTCGCTGATCTAACTGGAAGCAGTGTTGCGACGTGGCTAGGACATAAGGTACCTCCAAATTCCAAAATCATTATTATTTTTTCTGTTGGGAAAGAATATTAAGGACTAGCATCTCTTTTTGTAAAATTTTATAGAAATTTTTTATTGTTCCGAGGGTGCCATAACTGTTATCTTACAAAAAATACCCCACTGCATCTGTTCATTATCACACACTCGACCTCACTTATCCTCAGTTGTCTTTCGCACGCACACACACACACACACACACACACACACACACACACACACACACACACACACACACACATACACACAACGAATGTTTATAAACGATTTGTGCAGTCTGTTATTATCTCACTAGAAGAATATTTGTATTTAGCCGCATAAAGTATTCTTCAGGTCGAGAACTATTAGGCAAAAAATGAAGGTTTTATCGTCTAGCAAAATATTGATTGTTCTACCCACTCACCAGTTAAGGGTACGAGGAGTTCGCAGGATCTTTGCCAAGTATGTAAAGGGTCAATGCACTAACGAGACTTCTGTACGTAACTCACCAAATGGATGAGATATTACTCGGATTTATCTCGTTCAAAGTAGTTGTCTTCTACATCATTGACGGTACACGTTTTCGTTCGTTTCCATTTTGCAACCAGTAGCAAATTGACCACAGGTTTGTATTTGCTTTTTAAGGCCACTTAAATGTTATATATATATATATATATATATATATATATATATATTTGTGTGTGTGTGTGTGTGTGTGTTGTGTAACTATTCACAATTACTTTCATTTAGCTTCAAACTTGCTCTACATAACCAAAAAACTCAGATCCTCTCCATTTCTAAACACTCTGTTTATACAGACTTGTATATTATTTGCAAATTAATAAACAGTTATATTATTTTATGTTTATGATAACCATATTATAGAAAAATGTTATTTAATTCCTAAAATAGGTGAAATAATAATAATAATTTATTATTGCTAAATACAGATTATAATAATCCTATAAAATAATTAATTTTCTCCTTCCATTGGTAAGTACTGTAACAAAGCCTTTTTGTAGGAATCATTACTAAATAACATCGTATTTAAAGACACGTCATCTTATATAATACTAATTTTATCTACAGGGTGGCCCATATAAAATCCATGTAGCAGAGCTCACACTGACGTAATCTATTACTAAAGAAAGAATATTTTGAATAATTAATCAGTAAATATTTCTAAACTTTAATAAACATTTTACTATGTTTGATTTTTTTTTGGTATTTTCGCTTTAATTATAACCGATTGGGATTTATGGGCCACCCTGTATATACATTATTTAACACTGTTCTCGTATACTATTAACATTACATTATTAATTTCCTTTAGCTATTAATAAATGTAATATTTCGTTCCTTTTAAAAGTGTCATTTATTGGTAAAGGTTGACTTCTCTTCATACCTCTTCATGAACTTCTAAAATACCCGCTATTAAATCAACCATTGTTTCGTGTTACTCAGTTCAGTACCCTCGAGGGCATCGTCTCATCATACCAGCGTCCTTATCTAGTAAATGAAGACACTGAGGTCGGGGGTTCGACTTCTGACGGTGTTGGTTGATAATAATACGGGAGTTAACGTAATGGGCCACGTTCGTTTGAACTAAGCGCTGTTCCAGTTTCTGGCCTTTCTCACTGATTAATTCGTCTCATCATCTTACAACGAGCAGATGCTACAGCTGTATAGTTAATAAAGGCTATTCTAACATACAAGCAGATGGCATTCAGCTACATATATCTATCTATGAAACTATATATATAAATATAATTAAACAGTAAAATATATATATATATATATATATATATTATATATATACATACACAAACTCAGAATGGTCCCCTGTGTTTAACATATATATATATATATATATAATAATTCCAAACACGTTTTAGATTGAAATCAAATAATGTTGAGGCTCAAATATTAGTGAATTCGTTTTAAGTTGCTTAACGTAACACAAATCCAAACTCTATATAAAGGTTATGTATTTAAAATATACATAATATTATGTTTATTTTTATTTCATTCATTACAAATGGGAATGTGTTTACATTTGTTTAATTTGTTTGATGTTATTCAATTCAATTCATTCTCGTAGCTCGGTTGGTTGGTGATTGGACGCGGATGAGAAAGCCCGAGTTCGATTATCACCGCCGACCAGCTGTTCCGTGATTGCTCGGGCTTAGGTGATTCTCGCAGTTCACGTCCATACCCCCGCTACCCGGGGTGGGTGGGAGAATAAATACGGAATTTTGGTGGCATCATGTTGCGCAATTCAATTCAAAACTAAATCTATGCATTTCCAATTCGTTTTAATGGATGCCAACGACCTAATTTTGTCCCATAACGATACATCATTCCCAGCGCGAAAACTCTCTCCTTTGATAACCTCCAAAACCAAAAAAGTTTTCTATCCATATACGACCTTTATGACGTCATAAGTGACCGAATTCGGTAGCCTGAGAGAATGAAAGGTCAAAATAATCAGTCTATTACGCTTAAATGAAGGGTAAACAAAATGGGATGGAAAAATACAGAAAGAAAAGATTAAAACGCGATCCTTTTTCGAGTCAAAGGAATTATCGATAGATTGACACTGTAATAATAATGACGCAAAGGGCAGAAACCTCTCAAAAAGGTTAACGGGGTTCCTATTTATGAAATACTTCATTTTAATCTTAAGAATAAAAACACTTTTTACAGTTTCAAATTACTTTTTGTATAATTATGCACATTAAAGTTTACAATTGTGGAAAAACAGTTTTATGAACCGTAATAATGTGTTAAAATTTCTATTTGAATTTAATTAATAAGTTAACATTTTAATACGAGCAAACTTAGAAGGAATTTTATTTCTTAAATTACTTGTTTGTATTTAGTATCATATAATGAATTAAGTTGGGTGATAGCTCTTGTAGCTACAACTATTGTAAATGAAAACGTGTGTTTATATATAGGGTGAACCAAATGTAGGTGGACAGTAAATGATAACGTTTATTTTGAGAATACATATTTAATTTTTTTGTATACTATAATACAAAATAAAATTTAAATAAATTTAGTTATAATATTTAATATAATATAACACAAACACCATAGTTATAATGAACACCATAGTTATAATATAATATAACACAAACCGTATTCAACCTACTGTCCACCTACTTTTGGTTCACCGTGTATATATATATATATAAATATACACAGTATATAAGAAATATATGCCACATAATTCATGCTGTTGTAATAATAATCAGTTAGGAGAACCAGAAACTGGAACAGTGCTCATTCAGGCCAAATAACGCGGATGATATTACCAATATCATTGGCAACGGTGTTTCCCACTGAACTACAGACATTGGAATGTTGTTTTAATCACTCATTTATAGAAATTACTCCTTTATTGAAGCTCTTTTTTTATGCCTGAAGGTTAAATAACACAAATTAGGAACGAAGGTAAAGCATCATAATAATAATAATAATAATAATAATAATACAAAAAAATCACAGAGGCATTAATTAAAAACTATAATGATTAACTCATTTGTAAAAATGAAGAATTTGTGTCAGTGCTAAAAAGATTCTGTGATGTATTCACAGTAAGCTAATATTTGATTGAATATCTTTCATTGTACAAATTTTGAGTGTCGAATCTCGCATGAGTGGGTTAAGCAAATAAGACCCAAATGAAGCTTAGGTTTGGAGGTGAAGGAATGCATTTGCGTAGAACGTATGGGGGAGTTCTTTATACATACCTGGTTAGTAATATTTGATTGTTCGTAGTAACCTAATGTAAATATTTGAATCGCATAGAGAATAAGGGATTTATTCGGCGGTGAATCAATAATTTGGGAGTAGGCTCTTAATTTAGGCCTTTGATAAAATTTTTTAAATAAAATGTCTAAATTTGCGGATGATGCAAAAGTAGTTGCCCCAGTTACAAATATAGAATATTCTTATAAACTGCAAAAGGATCTTGTTAGATTAGTTGCTTGGGCTAGTAAATGGCAGATGGAATTCAAGGTTCAAAAATGCAAAGTCATCCAGTTTGGTAGAAATACTGAACACTTTAGTTATGAGATGGAAGGGAACTGGTTGGAGAATGTTAGACAGGAAAGGGATCTTGGCATTATAGTTGGTAGTGATCGCAAATTTTCTAAACAGTGCTTAGAGGCTAGAAATAAGGCAAATAAAATGTTAGATATTATTAAGAGGAATATTAGTTACAAGAGTAAGGAAGTCCTCTGTAAATTATACAATTCTTATGTTAGGCCTCACTTAGAATACTGCATTCAAGCTTGGTCCCCTCACCTTAGACATGATATTGATATGCTTGAAGGTGTGCAACGTAGGGCAACCAAGCTTATCCCTAACCTAAGAAGATTGGAATACAAGGACAGATTAAAGGAACTAGGTATGTTTAGTTTTGAGAGACGTTGTATGAGGGGAGATATGATACAGATGTTCAAAATTGCTTCAGGTTTGGACAATTTAGACGTACGTAACTTTTTCTCACTAGAGATGGATGGGATAATTCGTAGACATAATAAGAAAATTAGAAAACAACCTTGTAGACTTGATCTACGAAAATACATTTTTAGTCAGAGTAGTAGATTTTTGGAATGACTATGATGTGATAAACAGTAGTTCATTAGTTAATTTTAAGAAACATTTAGACTCTTTCATGAATGAGAGAGATAGTTTGTAGATTGTAAATACTGTATATTTTTACGTCAAGTTTGTAGGCTACTTTGATAGTAGTAAATAGTTGTACATTAGTTAGCTGACTTGAGATTAATGTTTTGCAAGATTCTATTATTATTAGCTCATGACTTGAATAACCTCGAGAGGCCCCAGTGGCTTCATGTTTTCCAAATGAAATGTAATGTAATGTTATCTAATGTAATGTAAAGATTCGTTTATCCTATTTGACTCGCGTGACGGATGTTCATGCCCTACTAACGAATTATTTTTGTTTCGCATGAACGGTTCTCATATTTCTTTTGGCTTATTCGCATAACTGTTCCTCAGTTACTCATGAAGATCTTCTGTTACTGCTGGCGAGTCTCCGCTTCGCTCCAGTAATGGTTTCTCTCCCAAAGGTGACCTGAGCTTTAATGGTCTCCTGAATCCAGCAGGAGTACCGTAGCTAAATGGAAAAAAACTTAGTCATAATTGAGTGTAGTCAAGTCTCAAACAAAGCTACAAAATATCTTCAACTTCGAACGACGAAAACACATTGCAGTATACTCCGCAAACATCCGTTAAACATCTTTATCTGTAATCGTACAATATCTCAGTTGGAACTTGGTGATGTCTGTCGGCAGCACCAGACGTTATAAAAAGTATCATGCCGTGATTTGCTGTAAGCGACGGGTTCTCATACATTTTGCAATCAAGAGAAACGTTTCGATACGTGACTGACTGAGTGAAAGGCATTTAGGAGACAACGTTTCATCAATATCATGTGACAGAGTGGCTCATGGACCAGGAAGCTCATTAACAGCTACCATTTTGACACGATAAAGACGAACCATCACTTCATGGAATAACAGAGCACCAACTGCCATTTTTCTCTCATTTCTGCCATTCGTAATGTGAATGGCGATCTCATTTTCTTACCAGCATCGTTATTAATTCCTTTCTTATGATGACATTATAGCATTAATAAATAAAGTTTTATATATTATGCTTATCTCGCTAAATAATACTGTTTTTACTGTTATTATTATTATTATTATTATTATTATTATTATTATTGCTGCTGCTACCATGGATGCATCCTAATTTCGTACGAGAAATTACTAAACTACTGTATGACATCAAATATGATGCATTCAACAGTAAATATTGCATAGAACGGGAGTTAAAAAAAAATCGATTCAGTTGACCAGTCATGAGGGAAAAAATGTGGTTTGAATCCTTCTGCATTTTCAATTAGCGAATGAATGCCCGTAGAGACAGGAAGACAAATGAATCCTCAGGCAGTTTCTACACCGGAATAAATACATAAATTAACATCTCTTTCTCTCTCTCTGAACCCTTTCTTTAACAAGGAACAAGTTTACGAGAGTACTTTAGTGATCTGAGAGACATTCACCATTCTTTGGGGATCCTTGTCCCTTGAGAGATGGGCGCAGTACATATTTCTTTAAAATTAGTTATCTTTAAGTAGTTTGATTATATACATTACACGGAGAAATATAGTGTGATCCAAAAAGGTGTTCCCAAAAGTAATTTATTGCACATTATTTTTTAGAACACCTTTTGGGAGCTCTCATTTAATATGGGTAAAATGAAGTTAATAGCTTGACACGTTTATAGATGCCTTGGTGGTATCAAATCTTCTATATACAGGGTGCCCCAAGAACACTTCAGTGAATTACAAGCTTCACTACATATATTACGAGTCGTAGAGAAAAAAAACATATTGCATAACCTAACTCCCATAACCCTGAAACAAAAATTGGTGAGAAAATATGCAAGTAAATTATCGATAATTCATTGGACAGTTGCTTTAAAAACACCATATATATATATAAAATATATCTTGGTAACCTTGGTTTTGCTTCTGTCCAAATTGTTTATTCTGACGAAGGTCAAACTTATTGCTCCACCTTAGACCTCCAGCTTAACGTGGAATCCCAACCACGACTCACCACAGGTGGTTAGAAATCACAAAGTGCTCCCCCAGACGCGATCTTACGACTTCCCGATCAGCAGCCCAGTTTCTTAACCACTAGGCTACCCAGGGTACTCATTTATCTATCAACCAATTTGTTTTGTATAGAAGGATGAACAGCTGCCATTGCCATTGCCATCGTTAGGAATCGCACCCAAGGCCGGTGAATTCGTAGTAAGCGATGTTAACCACTACACCAAGTTTCCTAATTGCCGCTTTTATTTCGAAATTTATTAAAAAACTTCATTTGTGAAAATCTGATCAAGCATAATAAATGAAAAAAAACAAGAGCAAGAACTTGAAATGAGAGGAAAGAAATAAAAAGATAAATAAAATGAAATGAAAGAAAATAAAAAAAATAAAAATAATGAAAACCCAGAAAAAAAAATGAAAAATTTAAATTTTAACCGAAATTTCAGAAAAAATTCCATTCTCCCCCCACCCACCCACCCCACTGAACTAAAAAAAGAAAAAAGTAAAGAGGAAATTTCTTTTAATACGTTATCATTCCCCATTATTTGCAAACCAACGTAATTTTCTGAAGACGCGAAAGAAGATAATTGGGAGTTTAGTGTCATGATTTACTTTGCTATTTTTACTCTAACCTTTTAATGACTTTGACTGCGATTTGAAACAACGAATATAAAGGATATTGAAGAGCCATTCCTTAAACGAATCGTCATCCTTCCAAAATACGCGAAAACATTCCTTTAATTCTTATCCCAAAAACGTACTACGCAAATTCAAATGAGTTATTTCGCTAGTTTTTGGGCGTCGTAAAAACCGCGATTAATTCTTCCGCGTCTGAATTTTTTAATTTCACATCGAAACAGATTTATATTAAGACAAAAATGCGCTATTTTTACGCATGTTCTTCGTTCGTCTTTTGTTATATTTGTTTCGTTTCTTGTCTTCCCAAGATGAAATGCAACATCCAAAATGAAATTTTAATTTTTATGAAAGACGAAGTCTTTCATGAGAGATCTGTGCATCATAATTTGACGAATTTATAATGCTACTACTAGACTACTACTGCTACTACTACTACTACTACTACTACTGCTACTACTACTACTAATAATAACTCTGTAAGTGACCATTTTGCAATAATGATTGCTTAAATGGTAATCTAGTAAGTATACTGCAATATTTCGCGATTTAACGCACTGCATTGTCATGATTATAACCATTTTCTGTCAGTTAGAGTGACGCCAACTACGAGAAGCTTTTACTAACACTAATAATAAAAAAGCGTAAACCTGCATTCCACACTTAGGAATGGCTTCCTCCGGCGTGCCTTAAGAATCCTTCTTTCTGATTTTGACCTTGAACTTGGCCGTTCTGAAATTCAAGTTTGAAGTTTGCAAGATGATGCGCTTGCGGAGTTGTCCCTTGACTGGTGTTTATTTATGGAAATCGAGTATAGGCAGAAATTTTTGCATTCAAGATTGAATTTTTTAGCAAAGGAAATTTAAGGGGTATATCGTAGGTTATGTATAAAAAAGAATTATACAACTTAATGCATAGTGCATATCATTTTGAGGCACGTCAAATTATTATTATTATTTTGAAACTACTTCCTTCAGTAATAAAGTTCAAGGTTAAAAAAGCTTCTAAGCTTTAAATACAAATTTTATTATTAACAACTGATTTTAAAATTTATAGATGA